>MAVT02000474.1:0-20354 GCA_001702395.2 Diaporthe helianthi
ATATACTTAGTCTATCTTAAATATAAGGATTGAGAATTTAAAGTGTCCTAAGACTTTTTCGGCCCTACTGTACCACGCTGCGCAATCAACTTGCAGCACGTATAGGTAGATATATCTTTGCATCCCCTCGCACACCCATATGTTCCATCCACTACCACCTGTCAGGTTGGCGCTGTGCGACCCAGACCTAGCCACCGAAAGCGGCACGGACGCGTGGTAGTGGCCAGAAAGGGCCAGAACATGGGTAGGCAGGCAGGCAGGCAGGCAGGCAGGCAGGCAGGCAGGCAGGGCAGGGTCGCGGACTGCGCGGCCAGTGGGATACGAAAGCACTCGGCTCGAGTCAAGCGGGCAAGCGAGCAAGCCCCAGGCTAGCTGCTGCAAGCCCATGCCGGCACGTTCGGGCCCGCCTCCATGGGACAGGCCATCGCGAACGGTGAGCATGCATGCCATGATGCCCCGGGGTAGATGAAGTCCAACATTGTGTGTCTGTCTGTCTGTCTGTCTGTCTGTTTGTCTGTCTGTCGAGCAAACGGGCGTGCAGGCCGTAAGCCTCGCTAAAGCAAGCGGGCCAATCATTTTACACGGTCCCCTATGCTACATTGTAACACACGGGCGGGCATGCGCCAGCTGTGGAATTCGGTGTCCGGTGTCCCACGTAACGTTTTAATGTGCTCTGTTCGCATTGGGAAGATAAATGAGAGCTCCCTTGCCCTCTGAATTTGGTCGAGCGCCACGCAGACAAGTGCCTCATGTCACCGGCGACGTAAGCCAAGGGAGAGACTACCGGGCGATGGCAAGTCGAGGCAACCGAATTGTCTTCACCGAATTTTATCAAGATATTAGAGGACACTGGTATTTCGTTCGCTAGCTAGTCCTTCGAGCTATGTGCTGCCGGGTACGATCCGTCGATCTGAGAAGCGATTTACCGTACTCCTTTCCACAATTAAGTCATGACCATCGTCTATCATCAAAGCGACGCGAAAACATCCCTATTACCTCGTTGTAATTTCCACGGACCCGCGTTTAAGACGTGCTTGTGTTCAAGAGCTAGTAGCAGGTGGCTCAAGGTTCTGAGTTTTCTCAATCTTGGGCACAACACCGAAGCGGGTGTTGCCCTGGTCCCAGATAGCGTAGACGCTCTTCAGGAAGGTATCGCCCAGGATATCAAAGGGGTTGTCACCGCGCGACTGAACTCCACCGTACCAGTAGCCCTCTGATGCCTCCGCAAAAGCCAGGTCCTCCTTCTGGATCGTAAACTCCTTATCGCCCACAGCGACGCTGAAGTCCGGTAGCTGATCGGCCTTGGTGGAGGTGGGGAACAACCAGCCCTGCTGCTGCTCGTCGTACTTGGAGCCAGGGATGGCCTTGTACAGCGCCTCGCAGACCTCGTCGGACACGAGGGCGAGGGTGGTGCCCGTGTCGGCGATGGCCTTGTTGTTGGTCAGGTCGATCTTGTTGCCGGCGACGGTGGCGCTCGCCGATGGGAACATCCAGAAGCCCTCGGAGCTGTCGATGTCGACGTACGAGATCTCGTTCTTGCCGACGAGGTCCTGTTCGATGTACCCGAAGGTGTAGAACGAATTGGCCTGGTCGTCGCGGGAGCTGTAAAACGCGGATGTGAAGAGCTGAGCCTCCACGGGGATGTCACCCTGTGAGATCATGTTCGCAACAGGAGTGTTTTTTGGGGCCGGCTCGTTGTTCTTGGTGATGGTGTTGATGGATGGGAAGGCGAGACCGAGCAATCCATCCCCAGTCCCCGACGTGAATTGGTCAGCGGCAACCTTGGCTAACTCAACGGCCTGATTCTCGACAGATAGACCGCCAATCTTGACGGTGTCATTACCGACATCGCCAGACGCCGAGCTGCCGTCGCCGTAGGAAATCTTCCATGCCTCGCCCTCTGCAGCCTTCCAGGTAGACGACTTGGCCGGGTCAAAGACGCTGTGTCCCTTCTGAGCGCTCGCGGGGAGCTCAGTAGAGAAGACCTGTGGTCTGTTAGCTATGTTCAGATGGACCCTAATCAGCCTGAGCCACTCACCCAGAGGTCAGATGATCCAGTATCAAAGTCCAGCTTGAGCTTCTGGGCAGGCGTTCCGATCTCGACCTCGCAGAGATACATAGAGTCATTCTGTTGGTCCTCGGCGGTGACTTCACCTGTCTGATCACCGGCGGCCTTGACGAACTTGTTCACATGACGCACACGTCCGCCCCTGGCAACTTTGGAGTGGGCAAGACCACGCTGCTGAATCGTGGTGGCATGGCGGTAAGGACCAGGTTGGGTGGGCTGGAAGCCAAACTTGTTGATCAGGTAGACGTAGGACTTGGTGCCGTGGCGCTTATAATTCTGGTTGGGTACGGCATAGACCTTGTGCAATCCCAGTTTCTGCCTGAGCTCGGACTGCGTCTTAAATGCAGCCTCCATGATTGCTTTGGTAGCCAGGACGGCTGCGTGAAGTGGGTGATGGGTTGAGGATGTTTGGTGACAAGCTGTCAAGAGATGCTTCAATGTTTGTGGGGTGTGGTGCAGTGGAGAGTTCTTGGCAGTGAATTGGGAGGATGTGGTATGTTGACGTCAAAAGGGGGAATGGTTAGTGGGAGTTGAAGGTTGGAGGAGAAGGGACACCTGGAGTTCTTATATTCCTGGAGGTTTCTTCGCCTCTGGGCTGAGACCTGTTGTCACCGTAAACCTCAAAGCTTGATTCCGATTGTGTCTGTCACTCAGGCCCCCTGAATACATTAGTCCAGGTACCCCGACAGGTAGGTACCAGGGTAGCATGACAGCAATGGACAAGGTGCACACATCTTCCACTGGCTATCTGCGCCTCTTTTACGTTGGGGGGGGGGGGATAGAAGACCCCAAACACCCGTTGATTGATCATGGGAGGCAATGACTCGAAGTATGCCTGCTGATATGTTGACCTGAAAGGGTGGCAGGGTGGGAGCGTCTGCTCAACCACTCATCATTCTCTTGAGACACACCTTGAAAATGCACAAGGATGCGCTTGGTCGATCTATCTGTCACCGTCTGCCAGACACGGTACCTAGGTACACAGGTGTCTCGATGTGGGTATACGCTCACAACAAGCCACTGCTGCCACGTTGGGCAATGCTGCAAGGAAATGGAGCCCTTCATGCACAAAGGTGCAAGCCAGCAAATCATTCTGTATCGGAGAGAGATATTGGCCGTTCTATTGTTTGATCGCCAGGGAAACAAGGACAAGTTGCTCGTTGAAGAGCAACGAGGAGGGTTCAAGGGTTCCTCGAAAAGCAAATGGGAGGCAAGGCTTCATCGTGATGCTCGAAGGGTTGATACATGTACTGTACGGCTGGCTTGCGTCACCTCATGCGGCTTCCTGTAGCTCTCAGCGGGTTGAGACTGGCGTCATACCTCGATAGCTTGTATGTTGTTAAATATAAAGTTTCCGGAGGCGGGCTGCCGTAGCTGCACAGGCAACCTATCTATAGCTGCTGTGTGTCTCTACCCGTGCCAAGTCTGGCGGCCTCCCGATGCTAAGAGATGTTGATCTGCCTTGGCTACCTACGGAGTACATGGTTCCTGGATCCGGCTTGTGTTTTTGGCTGCCAGGTACTCAGTACAGATACACAGTACTTGGAAGTAGCTCAGACCCCCCGGACATGGGTTGCAGTGGGTTTTCCGAAAGCTTGTTTTCATACTTCGTACACATGCAACGACATGTACACGTAGTTTCTTCTGCAAGACTTCCACCCATGCGACCAGCAAGTTGTCTGGCTTATTCGTTCTTTCGTCATTTGTTGCACAACTGACCCTCCTGTTCCGCTCGCTTCGAAGTTCCTCGACATGTGACACTCACTTCTGCTCAGCTGGGGCCTTGACTTCTGGACACAGGTTACGCGTCCAGCAGATACGAAGGCTGGTCTGTACTTGCAGGCCATGATTGCGTGTGTGCAGAGAGCGATCACAGGTGTTTGGTTCTATGACGAAATCCCATATCAAGCACGCATGTCACCTGCGCAGGCTTTCCTATCACTGTGGTCGCGGGCGCCATGTTCATTGCTTGCGTGCCCACCCGGGTGCCAAGCTTGGAGGTCCTTGTCAGTCCTGGATGAGTTGACCTTATCATTTTACTGACCATGGACATGCCATGAACGAGTTACATTCGTCAATGTGTAGGATATCTATCCTAAATGGGTGAGAGCCGCAGTGCTGTATCCATTGTTTGGGCCAGGGTAAACAGGATAAGCTATTTTACATGTACATGCTCTTTGGCCGTTGCATCTGAATTCTTGATGATGGCTTATATCGGAACTACCCCTAGCACCCAAGCCTTCGAAGGCATACTCCCACAGCTGCCACTGCATGTGCTGTCTCGCACATAACACGGGGCTTGCTTACATTGCGGCTCTTCAAAGGTACCCAATGATAGAGGACTGCTGTCATCGGCCAATTTGCTCTAGTTAAAACGCTCGTTGTAGCACAGGAAGAACAGCCGAAAGGGCGCACATCCTGAGACTTTATGTGCAACCGCGACATTTTAGGTGCTTATAACTCGGGCACGTCACCCACTTGGTCACCTCCATCAACAATGAACCACAGTAAGTACTAAGCACCTTATCAAGAACCCACCCCCCGGCCGCTAATTGGAGTTTGTACGCTTTGGAGGAACCTAAATTGAAGGAAGATACATCCATCATGTGGCAAAGAAAATGGATCTGCACTTCTTTCAACCCGTCACCCCTCCTCCGGCTCGAACTGCTTGCTACCACGCTCAGAACCTGGTCAGATGCTGCTCAACCCTCCGTCTTGCTGATCCTTCCCAAGACAAATCCCCTGACCCCGTTGCTCAGCCAAACCGCTTCGCCGTCAGAGACATCCCATGACTGGATCTCTTCCTCTATAGCTAAACCCCGCTCCAAGGCCCATCGTCTCGTCGTGCCATCCTGCCCACCGCTGCCGTGGTCTGCACTGTACTTCTCAGCAACGGGCGGTGTGACCCACCTTCCTCCCCGTAAGAAGTAGGGGGTAGTCAAGCTGCCCTCCATGACAGCGCCAGTAGCCTCGTCCACGATGAGCACCTCCTGAGTGGCATCGGTGGGCTTGAGGCCGGCCCGCGCGCGAGCTTGGTCATACATCTCGCGCTTCGTGGTCTTGTAATGGGTGTACTGGGACCGACGCGTAGGACGGGCGTCAAGGTGGACAAGATATGGTGGCGACAGGCGAAGCTGGCCCAGGGGTGATTCTTGGTCATGAGCAGCGCTGTCCACATCTGGTCCAACCAGCTGCTTGGGAAAGAGATTCGCTAGGGGTGTTGCAGGGACAACCGATGACTCCAGACCGAGCTGCCCTTCCCTCGACAGAAGCACCTTGACTCTCCTAGGCTCACCGCTCGTGTCCTGGCCAAGCTGTTCCGTTACGAATGACTCCAATCTCGCCAGTCCCTCCACCCCATCAATGGCCGCTACTGCCTTTTCCCAGCCCCAGTTCCATGCTGCCTTTAGCATGCGGTCTCGGTGGTAGTCCAGCATATAATAAGCAGAAGGCTTGGTGTAATTCCAGCCAATGCCATCCTGCTGACTGCCTCCAAGCTGAAGCAGCGAGGGATCAAAACGCAGAGATGTGAATAGTTGGAAGTTCCCCCCCATTTTGTCGCTGAGAATTGAACACGCAGGCCTGGCTTATGTTGCTCGATATCGCCCGGCGATGTGAGAAGAGATCCAAAGCAGAGAGGCTTGTATAGTAAGATGAAATTCTGCAGTTGACTCGTTGCGCGACCGAACATGACATGAGAGCCCTCGGCGGGCTGACAGGCGGCTCCGAGGCCGGACGGAAGTCACGGCTGTAGGACTCGAGGAGTTCCGCCTGGGAGCGCACGGCTCTTGCCGTCCGTTATATGGCATGAGAAGCACCGGATGGTCCAGCCGAGTCCTAACTAGGTGTGGAGAGCTGCATAGCAGTCTCGATACCCAGCCGTACTGAGATTGGGGGTTCGTGAAGATTGTCGTTGATAGGTTTTGTTCCTGTGAGCCTCGGGTGAACCTCTCCTAGGTTCTCCAATTAGCCAGGCAGTTGCAGAACCCCTCTGAACGATGAGCTGAGTTGGCAGAATTGGGGTCGTGGACTCGTGGGTACCCACCTGCGGGCAGCTTTTGGGCCCCATTCAATGTTCCAGATGTCCCCTGGCTGATGACGCCGTTTTAGTGGCCCGTGCTCCTTGTCGAGCTCACTCACACCTGCTAAATTCCATTCTTGCTTGTGCTGCTAATACCTACCTGGTAGGAAGACCTCCAAATGCGCGCCCGCGGTCGATTTTTTTCGCGACAAGCAACGAACAGCCGTCCAGCCTGCTGATCGAGACAGACGAAGCCCTGGCCGCGTTGGATCTGGCTGCACAACTGCTCCTCGCTCTCGAGTACCCAGTTCTGTTGCCATCGCTCTGACCTCGGTGTCCCGCCAATTGCTTGCGCCATCGTGTTCTTTGGGCTTGATTCGATTCATCTGTGCACCGTAGTCCCAGGGCATCCGCCGTCACAGCTCCGCTCCACATCCTCCAACGACATCATGTCTCAACAGCATCAGCCATCATTCCCGCCTCCCTCCACGGGCGTCCCCGTTCCGCTGCCTGCAGAATCCTCTGTCTGGGACCACATATCGAATTGGGTTTCCGAGAACAAGGCTGTCGTCTACACAATCGCTGGCGTCACAGTGGTCGTCGCCGGCGCTACGGTCTACTATTATACATCAGACAACTCGGTGCGTCATCCAACCTTGCTCGCAATTGTTGCACCACGGGCGCTGGAATCCCGCTTCAGTCCCAGCTCGGGCGGGATTATCAGTGCGAGCCATATCACTGACTGCTCTTTTTGACTACATCTAGAAGCCAAAATCAGATGCGCAGCCGAAACTCAGCAAGAAGGAGAGGAGGAAGCGCAAGGAAGCTGAGAAGAAAGCAGAGGCCCAGAAGAATGCTGCTGCGACGAGAGATGCACCCGCTGCCTCGAAAGCACCTACCGTCGACGGTGACGATGAGATTCCTGAGATAACCGAGACTACCGTCCAGGCCATGTCACTCGACGACCGTAAACATTGGGCTGTCAAGCTGAAGGAGGTTGGCAACCACGCGTATGGCTCCAAGGATTTCAACAACGCCATCGATCTCTACTCGAAAGCTATCTTGTGCAAGCCTGAGGCCGTCTACTATTCGAACCGCGCAGCCTGCTACAACGCTCTTGCCGACTGGGACAAGGTCGTCGAGGACACCACGGCTGCCATCACACTGGACCCCGAGTATGTCAAGGCTATGAACCGACGGGCCAACGCCTACGACAAGCTCGGCAAGTACTCCGAATCCCTGCTCGACTACACGGCCAGCTGCATTATCGACGGATTCAAGAACGCGTCGAGCGCAGAGGCCGTGGAGAGGCTCCTGAAGAAGTTTGCTGAATCCAAAGCCAAGGAGATCATGGCAAATAAGCCTAGCAAGCTGCCCAGCCCGACCTTTGTCAGCAACTACCTGCAGAGCTTCCGATCCAAGGACCGACCCGAAGGCCTTGAGGACTCGGTCGAGGTTCCCGCCGACACCGGAAAGGGACAGCTGCAGCTGGGACTACGAGCCATGGAGTCCAAGACAGGCGAGGGATACGAGGAGGCTGCGGCCGCTTTTGACAAGGCGATCGAGCTGAATGATCTTGGCTCGCTCGAAGCGTTCGCGTACAACATGCGGGGAACGTTCACATGCCTGCGAGGCAAACATGAACAGGCCCTGGTCGACCTGACAAAGAGTGTCGAGCTGGATCCATCCATGACCCAAAGTTACATCAAGCGGGCTAGTATGAGTCTTGAACTTGGTAAGATCCTCATGGACTTCCCTAGATCTCTTCTGCTCTATCTAACATCCGACCGTAGGAGATCCTGAAAAGGCCGAGGCAGACTTTGAGCTGGCCTTGAAGCAGAATGCCGACGATCCTGATATTTACTACCACCGGGCACAGCTCCACTTTATCAAGGGCGAGTTCGCGGAGGCGGCAAAGGACTACCAGAAATCCATCGACCTCGACCCGGAGTTCATCTTTTCTCACATTCAGCTTGGAGTGACGCAGTACAAGATGGGATCGATTGCTTCTAGTATGGCTACGTTCCGACGATGTATGAAGAACTTCGACAAGGTGCCGGATGTCTATAACTACTACGGAGAGCTTCTCTTGGACCAGGGCAAGTACCAAGAAGCCATCGAGAAGTTCGAGTCAGCGATCGAGATGGAGAAACAGGAGAAGCCCACGAGCATGAACGTGCTCCCCCTCATCAACAAGGCCCTTGCCATCTTCCAAGAGAAGTCCGACTTCGCCGAGGCCGAGAAGCTGTGCCAAAAGGCACTGATCAGTAAGTTGACGTTGTCCTCGCTCGCCCGCCCCTCTTCCCCGGGCTACCTGCTAACGCCACGCAGTCGACCCCGAGTGCGATATCGCTGTTGCCACGATGGCCCAGCTCCTCCTGCAGCAGGGCAAGGTGACGGAAGCACTCAAGTACTTCGAGCGGGCGGCGGACCTTGCGCGCACCGAGGGCGAGCTGGTGAACGCGCTCTCCTATGCCGAGGCCACCAGGACGCAGATCCAGGTGCAGGAGAAATACCCAGCCCTGGCCGCAAAGTTGCAGGCCGCTGGACCCGGCCTTCGATAGAGAGATGTAGACCGGGTGGCAGTTGCTGTCGTCAAAGAGATCACTCGAGACTTCGGATCGGGGCACCGAGCTGTGGGTTGGTTGTGGACTATTCTGTCGGAAGCTGTTCCATTGGTTCCTGGCGGAGAGATGAAAGGTTCCGGGGGGAAGGGGGGGGATGAATTGAGGAGCAAGGCCCTTTCTTGTTGATGTACGCAGGCACCACAGTCGAGCAAGTTTTCTTCGAGGCAAAATGGACCGCGGCTCGAAATTGGCGTCACAGGTGAAAGCAAGCCAAATGAATGGACAGTGTTCGTCCTCATGGTTTCTAGCATCATTGGCCGACATAGTCTCTGGCTTGTACTGAATATAGGAGGAACAGTGAAGTGGTAACAGTAATTGTTGACTCAGCCCTTCCATCCCATAGGTATCGACTGCATCCGCATACTTGCTCCACATATATCCCACCAGACGAGCACCGTGACCAGGCGATTGAAGGCCCCCCCCCCCCACCCCACCGTTGCGTTCACGCTGACGGCGATCTGTCCGCGTACAATGATACAGGTAAAGAATAGTAGATTATCACGCGTGCGGGCACAGTCGCATGGAAGCCCTTTCACCCTGCCCCCTCGTGCCACGGCATCCAATTTTCATCATCGTGATTACCGCAACCCTGGCTGGACGGATGTATGCATATATACATGAATTCGTAAAAATGTACCCCTAGATCCCGGGGGAAAGGGGATAGAAACATTAAAAAGAGACGTCGTCCGTTCCGTCCGTCATTTCTTAGGATATCTTTGGCTAGACCCGGCCCTTCCGTCCCATCCACCCAAGTTGTGTATGCCGTCATTGCTGTCCGATTCATGAAATCCGTGTTGCAAGGCGCCAAGTTCGTCGCAAGCGGGAGACAACAGAAATGCTAGTATACTATTGATATTGACTGGGTCATCCAGCCCTCCAGTCATCCGCCACCCGATGCCGCGCAGAATGGTCAAGGTGTTTGGCGCTGTCGATTGGGGATCAAATACTTGCCACAAGAAGCACGGGGCCAACGATTGTGGGCTCGTCCATTACTGGGTCCCATTAGGCTTGCCACCGTTACCTGTTGTGAAATAGACACCGAGGCCAACGCCGAGACCGATGGCCAGGCAGATGAGGAAAACGACTAGGGCGCACCACCACTTGAGCTTGCGGGAGCGGCGGGCGTGGGAGATGCCGACATCGACCTGCTTGTTGCCCTCCTGCAGGTGCTGGTTGGTCTGCTCGGTCTGCTCCTCGGCGCGCTGCACAACAGCCTCCTGCTGCACGATAATAGTGTCGAGGTCCTGGAACATGGTCGCGAGCTCGGTGATGGACTGCTCGATCTGCAGGAGCTCGTTGTGCCGCGCGCGCACGTTGCCGAGCACCTGCGAGGCCTGGCCGGAGCGGTTTTGCTTAAGCTGTGCGGGGAAGGCACGTCGTCAGCAAGGGGACCAAAATATCTCTTGTGGAATGGGCCTGCCACGGGGCAAAGTTAAACTGACTGCTGTCTGGAACACGCCCTCATTGCCCCAGTCCGCGTCGGCGGCTTGGCGCACCTCCTCCTCGGATGCCTCGGGGTTGACGATCCTGTACTGCCGGGCAATCTGGTCGCGATACCTATCACGGTACTGCTGCTCCTCCTGCAGGTAGTTCTGGAGTTCCTTCTTGAAGTCGCCGTTGAGGGCCTCGAACTGTTTCTTCTTCATGGTATGGCTGCCGTCGGTGGTGCGCTCGACGTCGGACTTGAGGGACCTGATCTGGTCGCGGATGCTGGTGTTCTTAAGCTGAGTGGAGGCGACCAAGTCGTCAAGCCGGCGCTGGGCGCTCTCGTCGGCGCCGACCAGGGCGTCATGGTGAAGGCTGGCGATGCGCTGGACGTCGGCGGTGAGAGAACGGATCTCGTTGCGAACATGTGAGACGCGCTGCAGGAAGTCCTGTTGCGATAGGGCGTTGAAGGGCGCGGAGCCGTAGGGGGTTTGCCCCGGGCTGATATTCTGCATCTCATGTTGTTCCTGGGCCAGTATGTTAGTCAATGGCATATCACATTATGTGGACTATTGGGGGGGGGGAGGTGGTGTGTTGGCTTACTGGGCTGGCGTAGGGATTTGGGGAACCGTATGCCGACTCTTGCGCGGGGCCCGACTGGTACGGGTTACCGGAATACTGGGAGTACGACATAATGGCACAGAGCGGGTCACCCGATCGGACGTTGAGGGATACCAATGCAATTGACCGATGATTGAAGCTGGTGATTGAGCGGGAGTAAAAGCAAGTGGTCAGGGTGCCACGAGTGTTATAGTATAGTCTAGGTATGTAAGACTGTCTCTAGTTACTGCTGCAGCTGCTGCAGGAGATGGTGATGGGAAAGAAATTCGCAGTGCGCACAGCGGCTGCCCTGAGAAGGATAGAGGCGGAAGTATCCTGGCCCTTGTATGGGGAAGGAAAGATTGGTTGGAGCTGGACCTGCTGATTGCTGATTGCTGCTGGCAGGCTGGCAGGCTGTGTGGCAGGTGAGCGTTCCGTCGCTAATTCCACCAACACGCACACACAGCCCTGTTGCCTAGGTAGTATGACGTTTAAGCTCGAGCGAGCTGGGCAGGGGTCCCTGGGTGCGATTGAGGAGTGGAGGCTAAATTTGAGAAATGCCCATCGATGCTGAGTGCAATTATGTCTCAAGCATCCCACATACATAGTGTAGAAGGACGGCTGTGTGGAGCGGTGAGGAGGGGCTGGGAGGGTGGATTGATGACATCTGGACCTCAATGTTGCGGATAGCAAATAATGTGGGGATGCAAAACAACCACATCTGAGCAACATTACCCGCAAAGACGAGGATCTGACCGGTCAACTTGGATACAAAAAAGAAGAAGACGAAAATAGTGTGCCGCTCGAGGCATCAACCACCCGTACACGTACACAAGCAGCCCTGCTACGGCACAACCTTGTACAGTAGCACACTCCGCAGCACTCGCTCAATCCAACGAAGGCGTCAGCAGTTGAGGCTTTGCGTCTCCACGTCTCCTTCTGCAGAAAGGGTTCACTGCGGTTTAGCACTTGCCGCCCAGCCATTCCAGATCCCAAACTACAAATGAAGCTAGACCGGATCAAAGATGTGATCTATCCTTGGAGCCTAGCCACCCTGCCACCGAGGAACCGACCTGGACAGAGTCCGACATATCAGTGTCAGACTCTGCGTACCGTCCTCCCGTTGAATTCGGACTTCGGTACGGAAAGCACCCGTGGGGCTCAGACAGTCTTGTTATCACCTGTCTTTTGTCTGCAGGCAGACTTTATGCTTGGTGCGACAGGGCTGTTCTACATATTCCGACTGCTCGTTACCCTGCAACTTACATGCAAGATGCTCCCACACTTGCGCACAGGCTGCAGCCTACCCGTGGCTTCACTGAATGTGAGTATTGGACCAACCCAACCAACTGGCCTTGGCAGAGACTTGCAACCTCCGGCTCCACCCTCACTTCACTTGCCTTTCCTTGCCCGTCATGCCCCGAACTGGCACTATCCGGCAATATCTACTGCACCCTATTCGGAACGCTGCTCCCAATGGAGAGGAACCGCGGTTCGCAGGTGAGCCAGCGCCTGAGGGACTTTGAGAAGCTGCCCAAAGAAGAGGGATACAAATGTAGACTCCGTCGTCTTCAAATTAGGAGCCTCCCCGGGTTTGACACACGGCTGGACGACTGCATCTTATCCAGGGGCACTGATGTAGAGGGCGTGGATGCCTTTGGGACGGAGATGTCTAGGACGGCGCTGGAGCACTGACGGATCAGTAGGAGCTATTGTTCACTAAGAGGGCAAGGCTACTGTGTAGTTGGTGATGAGAGAGACATGTCAACAAGTAACCTCTCAGCCCGTGGAACAATCGCTTTTCACGGACCCGTCCGGATCGCCAACACACGCGCATCCACTGAACGTACAGTCGACAGTACCGCCCCCTGTCCCGACCAATACATACCTGTCCATGAGCCAGTGGGGCCAGACATCCAGACTGCCAGAGCAATGCCCGAACTGGGATCATCACGAGCCTCCAGGGCCTCCTCGGACCATTCTCCGCTTACGAGCTCACAAGGGTCTTTGCAAGAGAATACACGGACAGCCTAGCGCGACCCAGAGCTGCTCTCGTCTCGTCGACTAACCAGCCCCCAGCCCTCGCCAATGCCAAAGAATTTTCGACATGTTCCGTCTTCAGAAAAGCCTTTCAATTTACATGCTACCAGGCGATTCGGCCACATATCCTCTCAAACACAGGCAGACCGAGTGCAAGTACCGCAAGGTCCTCCATCAAACAATCAAAATAGGTAGCGACACAATCAGACATGTGGCGATGCCTGCTAATGGTAAAAACGTATTTCTCCTGAATTATATCGAGTCGTTCTTACAAGGAGGGCTTTGCCGGCAGAAGTTCATCGACTTAACCCCCCTTGGCGAATTCTCTGAGAACTGAGCACGATGCGTCCGAGACTCTCGCTCTGGTCTTGCCCCAGAGAAGCGTCATAATGCATCAACACATCTGACACGATACCCCATTCTTGCATTCGTAGTGAAGGTTAACTTTGCGTCGGAGTGTAATGACATCTTCGACGGCCCTTCTCAATCTTCCATCGTGCCAAACCTCAACCATAAAGCTCCAGGCAGCACCGGCTTCCAATGCAGGAGCTCCAGGTGCGCTGGACGGGAAATACACCGCCCGTACTTGCCAGCATCTAGTTAGCGTCACGTACACATGCGAGTGACATCGGCCCAGCGTTCGCCGGTTCCGCAGCTTAAGCTCTCAACGCGTGGGGAAAGCTCCCGACTCCCTGCCGACTCGCCCTGTCGCCACTCGTCGTCGGTGCCTAGAACGAGTCGACGGGACGTCATGAGCCTGAGCTGCCCGCGTCGAATTTGCAAGCAAACCTCTGTTGTATCCAGCATTCGCCTCGACTGAACCACTTCAAGTAGCCCTGCTGGGGGCCGGGGGCCGGGGGCCGGCTTCCTCCGGGATCTACTGCAGGACACTTTGATTCCGCTCTTTAAGCCCACAGCATGATCGTCATACAGTCTGCTGGATTTGCTATCGCTGTCCCTTGACGCTCACTCAGAGGAAGTTCTTCTTCCGGCTCGTGCGGGTGTAGGAATTGAGGTGCCACTCGACATCGCCGTCCTTGTTCTCAAGAGAACCGCCACGAATTTCGAAAGGTCGAAGGCTCATGCGAGGTCCTACCTCGCTGAGCTCGCAGGTGTCATAGGAAGTCCGGACGAAGACGTGGTGTCTGACCTCGATGATATCATCCACGTTCTTGAAAGTGACGACTCTGCCGCTCTTGGGTTTGCTTTCGGCAGCTGGAAGTGGAGGGAAGAGGTGCTTGAGGACCTTTACAACTCGCTGGCCGATTGGCGTGGTGAAACCCTATCATAGGTCATATTAGCAACCGTCGGGTTGGAGACTAAAGGCCATGACCTGCGATGATGTGCTCGAATCCTCGCGCCCGTGTCGAAGTCGTAAAAACAGAGAGAGAAGGTTTGCCATGTCTCTGGTGGACTGTACCATTACACGGGTACAGCTGCCCTTGGCGCACGACCTCGCCGATTGCTCTCGCTTATGTGGCAATATATTGGCAGGATCTGAACAAGGGACGACATTGAGTGTAGCAGCTTACCTCGAAGATGAGTTGCGGGTAGCTTTCAGAGACAGTGCCACGCAGACTGTTTGGAATATCATGCCTCAGGACAACGTTGTGTAGGGAGAACGAGACGGTCGGCCCATGTGGCAGGTGGGACACTGTCATGGCAGTCGGTGTGCCTCGATGCTCGTGCAGCAGGACCACATCTGACAAGCCTCTGCTGTTGCAAGAACGAACCAGCTCGGGTAGGATAGTGTTGCCTCGATTTAGGCGGATCGCCGTGGGCATAAGCAGCCTAATTTCCTTGGAAAAGGCAGCCAGTCGACTGGAGGGCGATCGAGAGGTTGTCACCAGGACTCGAGGATCGACGATGCCGGACAGTGCCGCATCTGTCTCGAGTGTCAGCATCGGGCAACGCGCAACGAGGATGTATCTCAGAGGGAAGGTTGTTCAAGGCGTACACTCGTCATCAAGGTCCAACTGATCCTTGTGGTCTGGACGTGCTTCATCGTATTGGAAATCCTTCCTCAGTTGCTCATCGTTGGCAATGGATCGATCCAGAGGCTTGCCAGTGGCAAGGCTCTCCCTAAGTTTGGCTCGTTTCTCACTGATCTCGGCATCTCGTAGCAGGAGGGCTCTGCGGTAGAGGTAGTCCCTCCGCTGTCGGTTTTGTCTTCGCTACCAGGCAGAACTGTCAGTAACCATTTGTTGTTTTACTTGAGCCTCAAAGTGGACTCACAATCATGCTGGGCCCGTAGTTCTGGATGCTCAGTCAACCAGAGATGTACAATGTCCACTGGTAGACTTAAGGCTGGCTGAAGACCTTAACTTCAAAAAATCCTTATCTTATCGTAGCTAGTGCACAGACCACCACCGCCTGGGTGTTACTCATGCATCCCCACCATTATGCCATTATGCCCTGGCGGCAGGCATGGGAAAGATGCACTGAGATGGCTCTCGAGGAATTTCAGACGCACTTCATCTCCAGCCCGACTCAACAACCCACTTGCCACTTGCGAGACGATCACAACGCCACTCACGATCGACAAACCGGGGAGGCTTAGTATTCTGGGGGAAGGTAGGATGTTCAAGTTGTTTCTATCCATATCTTTGTCATACAAGCTGCAGTGAATATCCCCATTCACTAGCTGCTGAAAGGTATGTATGCTGCCCTCTTTGGTTTCGTCCTGCCGCTTGCCCCCCCCCACCACCACCCTCCCTCTGGCGCACTCTAAGGCTTCATATCTTTGACCACCCAGCCAGCCCTTCTTCACAACGAGAATCCTTTTCGCTCATCGCTCTCAGAACTGACCCGTACTTCAGTTCACTCCCTAGCGACAAACAATCTTTGCGACACAGAAGTGCGCCTGTGCCAGCATGGATGCTGCTTTCAACCATGTTGGCAACCACCTGATCTCCGACTCCGCCCAAGCTATCAACGCTGGTGGCGCCGATGAGCTCTCCAACCTCGACCATGATGAGAGCATTCTCTACGGAAAGACCGGCGGGCGCAGGGGTGTCGGGAACGGTCGGCGACGAACCGACGACGACGACGGTGAAAACGAGACTATCGGCGACGACGACGATGACGAGAGCCTTGCCAGTGTTCCGGTTGGCGCCATGAAAGGCGTGAGTCTTAACGAGCCGGAGGAGGAGAAGGAGCTTCCTGCGCACGCTTGCGCCTACTGTGGAATCCACTCGCCTTCCTCGGTGGTCAAGTGTTTGTCGTGCAACAAGTGGTTCTGCAGCGGTCGCGGAACTGCCAACACCTCCCACATCGTGAACCATCTGGTCCGCGCGCGACACAAGGAAGTCCAACTACACCCTCAGTCGCCTATGCAGGACACGATTCTGGAGTGCTACAATTGCGGCACTCGCAATGTTTTCCTCCTCGGCTTCATTCCCGCAAAGTCTGATACCGTGGTTGTCTTGCTCTGCCGCCAGCCATGCGCGGCCAGTACATCGTCCAAGGACATGAGCTGGGACGTATCTCGATGGCAGCCACTCATCGAAAACCGTTCCTTCCTGGACTGGCTCGTCCACCCGCCCTCCGATGCCGAACAGCTCCGTGCTCGTCAGCTTACGCCGCCCACGATTGCGAAACTCGAGGAGATGTGGAAAGAAGATGCCAATGCTACTGTTGCTGATCTCGAGAAGGCAGCGAATGCTGACGATGACCCACATCCTGTCCTCCTTAGGTACGACGACCCTTACCACTACCAGAACATCTTTGGGCCTCTCGTCAAGATGGAGTCCGACTTCGATAAGAAGCTCAAAGAGGCCCAGTCCGAGGATGGCCTAGTTGTGAGCTGGACCATGGGATTGAACAATAAACACATGGCCAGCTTTGTTCTGCCGAAGATGGAGTCGGGCGACGTCAAGCTGGCAGTTGGAGACGAGATGCGTCTCAAGTACAAGGGAGAGCTTCGGCCCCCCTGGGAAGGCGTGGGCTACGTGATCAAGATCCCCAACAACCAGAACGACGAGGTCATCTTGGAGCTCCGCAAGACCGGCAGTGACAAATCTGTCCCTACTGACTGCACCCACAACTTCTCCGCCGAATACGTATGGAAGGCTACTTCGTACGATCGCATGCAACTCGCCATGAAGACATTTGCGCTTGACGAGAAGAGTGTGTCTGGCTTCCTGTTCCACAAGCTGCTCGGTCATGAAGTCCAAGTCGCACCAACGAGACCGCAGATACCCAGGAAGTTCACTGCGCCTCAGTTGCCTGACTTGAACAACAGCCAGATCAACGCTATCAAGGCTGTTCTTTCACAGCCGCTTAGCCTAATTCAAGGCCCTCCTGGCACCGGAAAGACTGTCACCTCGGCCACTATCATCTACCACTTGGCGAAGATGAACAGCGGTCAGGTTCTGGTCTGCGCCCCCTCCAATGTCGCCGTCGACCAGCTCTGTGAGCGCATTCACCGCACCGGCCTAAAGGTCGTTCGCTTGACTGCCAAGTCCCGTGAAGATGTCGAGTCCTCGGTCAAGTTCCTTGCCCTGCATGAGCAAGTGCGGTCTCTTGCCTCTGACATGGGCTCGGAACTGGGCAAGCTCACGACCCTGAAGAACGAATACGGTGAACTGGCCAGTCACGACGAGAAGAAGTTCAAGCAGCTTACCAAGGCCGCGGAGAAGGAGATCCTGGGTCATGCCGACGTTGTGTGTTGCACATGTGTCGGCGCTGGTGATCCCCGGCTTGCAAAGATGCAATTCCGAAGTGTTCTTATTGACGAATCCACTCAGTCGGCAGAACCGGAATGCATGATTCCCCTCGTTCTAGGCTGCAAGCAGATCGTGCTGGTTGGTGATCACAAGCAGCTTGGCCCTGTTATCATGAACAAGAAAGCTGCCAAGGCCGGCTTGAACCAGTCCCTCTTTGAGCGTCTTGTGAAGCTCAACCATGTTCCCATCCGTCTCAACGTCCAGTACCGCATGCACCCATGTCTCTCCGAGTTCCCCTCGAACATGTTCTACGAGGGTTCTCTCCAGAATGGCGTCACCATCCAGGAGCGGCTCCGCAAGGACGTGGACTTCCCGTGGCCTGTTGCCGAGACGCCCATGATGTTCTGGTCCAACTTGGGCAACGAGGAGATTTCTGCGTCTGGAACTTCATACCTCAATAGGACCGAAGCCTCGAATGTTGAGAAGGTGGTGACTCGATTCCTCAAGGCGGGTGTCAAGCCCGTCGATATTGGTGTCATTACTCCGTACGAAGGCCAGAGGAGTTATGTTGTTAGCACACTGCAGAACACGGGAACCTTCAAGAAGGAGAGCTACAAGGAGGTTGAGGTTGCGTCGGTTGATGCTTTCCAAGGCCGTGAGAAAGACTTCATCGTTCTCTCCTGTGTTCGTTCCAACGACACACAAGGTATTGGTTTCCTTTCCGATCCGCGACGACTCAATGTGGCTTTGACTCGTGCCAAGTACGGCCTTGTCATTATCGGAAACCCCAAAGTGCTGTCCAAGCATGAGCTCTGGCATCATCTCCTGGTACACTTCAAGGACCGTAAATGCCTTGTGGAGGGACCCCTCACCAACTTGCAGACATCGCTGTTGCAGTTTGGTCGGCCGAAGACAGCCTACCGCCCACAGCGTTTTGGACCCGTCGGCCAGCCAGCAGCAGGCTACCCGAATGGTCGCTATGGTGGCATGAATGGTTCGACTCGAGACTTTGACTCGGCGTCCATGATGTCGTTCATCCCTGACGACGTCTCCTCCATCCACGGTTCTGCCCTTGGCGGTGCTGGTCTCAACTCGGCCTACCCTCACATGTTCTCCAGCTTCAGTCCCGATCAGTGGCCAGGACTCCCCGGTGTAGCTCCGCCTGGTCGATCGAACGGCAAGAGCCGAGGCCGTGCCACTGAGAGCGTGGCCGGTGAGAGCGTTGCCAATTCTGAATACACCGATGCCAGCGCCAGCGTTATCGGTGGCAAGGGTATCGGCCAGGGTGGTGCTAGTCTGGGAGCTGGTCTTCATGATGCCGTTGGTGCGTCTCGCCCTACTTCTTACAGCCAGAGTGACCGCCTAAGGCAGTACGTTGAGGGTATGGGTGGTAGCCGTCTTGGACCGATCAACGGCTTCGGCCGCCGGGACGATGATGAGAAGAGCATCAGCACGGCCTTCCACAGCCAACTGGGCGGTCCAGGATTCGACGGGATTTGATCAGACCCAAGGGATTGCAGATTTACATTGACTGCAGTTAATTTTGCCAGCAGGTAACAACAGCATTCGCCTGCGTCGAAAGGCGAGCGTCCGACCAGCTTCGTGCCGCCCAGAACACTCGGAGAGGCACCCTTATGAGATCAGACCAGACCTCGTGTCGGATTGCCAGCAGACAATTTGTTTGGCCGGCAGTTAGGTCGACTCGGGCAACCACAATGCCTTCTCTGCGCAGCCAGCTAACATATGCTCGGCCTTGATCGCTGGCGGAGCATCAGCCCCGGGCAGCCCACGTCAACACGGACAAGCCTAGCAAGCCCGTCCGCGGTGTGAGCGAGGAGAAGGTCTCAAAATGGACTGGGACGTTAGAGGCTGGGGATCAGATGCAGGCTCACCAGAAGGGACCGTCCCTTGGAAAGCCTATTGCTGGGCCGGAAACGATCAACGAGTCGACTCATGCCAACCACAACTATTGTGGTCGGGTCGATATCAGCCAATCGTCAGCCTACCCGATTCATCGATGATGCAGGTCGTATTGCAAGGTTTTATGGTATGCTGGCAACCCCAGCTGTCATTTCTCGGCGACCGCTCTAGAACCAAGTTTTTTTTTTGTTATGGAATCACGCTCATTTGGAAGAAACAGAAGAAGCGGAAAATGGAAAGAGAGGTAAGGTCACGTGGTGGGCCAGGTAGTTCTTCTATTTAGTCGCTCATTAAACCAGTCATTCGCTAGTTACCTGTTTGGTCTTGCTCATTACAACCATGCTAGCCGTGAGGCTCAAGTTGCAAGTTATACAAATGCATGATAAGGGGCTTCTCCCAAAGGCCTCCATGGCAGGTTGGATTGAGCCGGGCTAGAGTACGAACGAGTCTTTGAGATTGTCCCCGGTAGGCCTGGCCATTGAAACCGTGTCGGTTGGACAGTGAAATATTCAGAAGGGGAGGACAATACTCGCCCGCACAAACTTTGTGTACACGTCTTAATTGTTTCAGTGGGCTCGTATTACTAGATAAAATGATAGTTACTTTGAAAGTGGTGTGTTTATTTTTGAAGGCTGCGAAACACCCCACCACGCTCACAAGAATTTTGTTCATGGTGACTTCTCATCATACGAGGCGAGAAGACAGCCAGGCAGACTTGTGCATCCCTACTTGAGAACTCATTCATTCAACTGGGCTGTACTCCGTACGGCCATCCAGGACCCACAGGCCGGAGCCCAGCGGCAGATGTGTCACAATGGCCCCAGCCCCCGGCAAACACGCTTACAAATGGATGTCCGGGAACGAAGCATCACCCGAAATTCAGATGCTCTTGAAACATGGCTTTCTCTTTCAAGCTAACGACGGTGGCGAGATTCGCCCATGCAGGTTGGAACAAGGTAGCTGCACCCCACTTCCTCCCCCCCCCC
>MAVT02000475.1:0-25560 GCA_001702395.2 Diaporthe helianthi
TTATACACTTATACACTTATACAAAACTACACTTATACACTTATACACTTATACATGTATAAGTGTATAAGTTACTACTTATACAAATTTGTATAAGCAGTTGTCACAACTCTGATTATAAATAAGGTTTAAAAAGTATGTTAAACTTAGGTATACTTAAAATATTAACGAATACTAAGAATGTATATAATAAAATTAATCGTATCGCTCTTAAATATAACTTATTATATAAATTACTTTTCATTTAATCACCTATTGATATAACTTATATAAACTGTATACTATTATATAATATAATTTATGATTTATTAAAAGGTAATAAAACTTTTTAACTTAATATTGTTTTATTCCTTTATATAAACATTTCTTAGTAAGATTAAACTTATATATATATTTATATAAAGAAAACTATTATACTTAAAAGACTTAATATATATAATTATACCTTCTTTATTATACTACACTAGATTTTTATATAATTATTACTAAAAGTTAATAATATATAGCTCAATTAAGTCCTGTTATATTTACATGATATTTTACTAGTAATCTTTAATTTTGAAAGACTTTTAACTTTAAAAATTATTTCAAAAATAATGTAGTATTAAAAGTACTTTACTAATATTTTTATATAATATTATAGTTAAAGATATATATTTTAATACTAGGGTTAGGGTTATAAAATTTTATTTAGATTTAATATACGAGATTAAAACGTGAATGTCTTTGTGTGTAAAACGCACTAAAAGTGGGTGGTCGGATTCTAGGCCCAAAACGTTATTAAAAAAGAAAACCCTTGTGTTAAACGCTGGCATTGCACAGTGCCCGATTAGTCTTTCAGCGAATGATACATGCTGAAGCACGTTGATCATTTGTGATTGCTTTTCTCGACAAAGCAAAGGATGGCTTGAAATTATGCGGGGGTGTGGCAAGGAAGTGTGAATGTGGTAGGATGTAGTCTATCGACCCGCGCGGAACTCGTGCGTGGTCAACCACGGTGCGCTTAGATCTGCGAGACTGTACTCCGTCCACTAACAGTAACGTCTGGATGATTCTTTACGGTAAGCTCCCTTCATACCCGCTTACTGCGTTCGACTTATCTAGCGTAGTTATCTATGAATTTATTTTTAGAAGCACAAGAAAAACAGCACAATATGCCCATTTGAGCCGTGCCCTGTCATTTACAACCAACAAGTCTGACGAGGGATTATGAGTGGGACGAATTTCAGCCGCTAGATCGTGCATTTTTCAATGCTACATCGGTGTATCAGTGCGCAAGTCGACCTGTCATTCCAGCCACGAATGGTCTTGTAGCGGAAGGTCGACCAATATAGTAATAAAGACGGCCAGCACTGCTTCTTCTTGGCCGTGTATATTGGGTCAATACAAGGTTCACGCCTGCCCTCAGAGATTGCCGATCCGTATCTGGCTCGTCATGGAAATCGTTGTTCAGTTTGTGGTACTCCATACCACGGTAAGTCCCGTCCGTTGGTGCGTTCAACATTGGTGGTGGTCAGCAAGGGCCTGAAGAAACGGTGGGGGCCATTTCAAATGACACAGTGTGCATTTCCTGCCCTGATTACTACCCTAGACGATCAGTACTATCATCATATCCCTGCACAGACCTGCATGCCAGCCCCTGGCCGCTCCTTCGGCTGGGGTCGTTTTAGTCTGGTTCAGGACTGGGTTTTCCAACCCCCTGACCGGGGCACCTGGGGACGCTGGCCTTCCCCAGCCTGCACCACAGTCGAGAGCTCAGATATCACCTCACAACTCCGGACTTTCCTTCTCGCCACGGGAGCTCTAGTCAGAGTCTCGGACTCCGCCCCTGCCCGTTACAAAGTGGTTTCCACCTTTTCAGATTTCGTGGAATTGACGGAGAGACTCATCGTCCCTGTAGTTCCGTTCCCGGAGCGGGACGCGGCCCTCAGACACACACACTCTGCCGAGCGTGCGGAACTTACGACACGTGGTGATACGGCCATTGAGATGATCGCCGCCGCATACTGGAACGAACTCGACGCCTTCTGAACCCAACGCCTGGTCTTCTGTACATCCCTGTATTACGTTTTAGAACAGGATCCTCAGGTCTCTCATCCGGCTCATCGCCTAGGATGGCTGGTTCCAGTTCGGAAGCGCGTGGGACACCGATCTTGGTGCGGGATGGCACAAACATCGACAGGAGGCAATGCAGGCGAGTCGTCCCCATGAAGGTATTAGTGCTCGGTCTATGCCGCACAGGAACAACGTGTGAGTACCCGAATTATACCGACCACTGCATCAAGCCAGGTTTTCAGCACCAGGGGTTACTGACATGGTCCTCTATCAGCCGTGCGTACGGCTCTGAGATCGCTGGGGTATCTTGAAACATATCATATGCGGGCAGCCAGCACCGAGACACCACGTGACTGCGAGCTGTGGATGCAGGCCATCAAGGCCAAGTGGGACGGGGAGGGCAAATTCGAAAGGGAGGACTGGGACCAGCTGCTCGGCCACTGCCAGGCCGTGTGCGACCTTCCTGCAGCTGCGTTCGCGCCAGAGCTGATTGCTGCATATCCCAAGGCCAAGGTCATCCTCACGATGCGGGACCCCGAATCATGGCACAAGCAAGTCTTCCCCCGCCAAACCACGGCCACCTCATCCATTTCAAATGTTATTCTCATCACACTGATGTCTGGCCTCCTCAAGCTAACAACCCCTCCCAGATCCACGGCCAAGACCATCTACCAGGGCATCAACGACCCAACATCCCAGGTCGTCTCCCACTTCGACTGGGCCTTCTCGCTCTACCGGCCCATGCTAGTAGCCCTCTGGGACCGGCTGTTCGAGGGCGACTTTGAGAATCGCGGCGTCGACGTGTTCAAGCGGCACTACGACCAGGTCCGGGAGCTCGTCCCTCCCGAGCGCCTGCTTGAGTACGACGTGAGCCAGGGGTGGGGGCCCCTGTGCGAGTTCCTCGGCGAGGAGGCGCCGCAGGCCCCATTCCCTTTTACCAACACCATTAGTGACTTCCAGAGGGGGTTCCGGGGCCACAACACGCGCAAGATACGGGGCGCTATCATCCAGGCTGTCTTGCTCGTGCTCGCCATGGCGTGCGTCTGGATTAGCTTTGGGTATATTGCGAAGTGGACTGAAGGCATTTAAGGGTCGGTCAACGTTGGTGCCCCGGCCTCGCTATGTCGTCGATAAATACAGGAGGAATGGTACCGGCGGACCATTTACAGGCCAGTATCAGATGATGGTCAGGAGGTCAAAGAAAAGGAGGAACGAACCGAGTCGCGAGTTTTCTGCGCCGAGGGAATGTTTTAAGATCTTATGAGGGGATCCAGAAAGTGCCTCGCATGCTTGAGAGTTGGCGGGAACCCTATATTCTCCCAGCGGCGGCCTAATTTGTGTGGGAAGGTGTATTGGCGTACTGTACGAGGCAGGAATTTCCTGGGCAGCGTTGTTTTTTGGGGGGGATCCTAGTCTTGGTTACACATAGCGCGTGGAAGTCTGGTGGAAGGCCTATATTGATGACATCTGGAACGATGAAATTACTCACCAGCTTAAGCCAAGTGCGAAAGAGAGAGCCTTGGTTTTGTGGCCTAAGCCATTGTTCCCGACGCTATGGTCAAACTGCTCGTCAGTTTTAATACGGACGCGGCCGGGTCTGTTGAAACCTCGCACATCTACAAACCCAGGCGGTTAAATCACCACTAAAAAATATGAGAGACCAGAACCATGGTCTCATAGCCGCCTGTGTCGTTCTATCCCCAAGTCGGTTAGCAGCCCGAGCTTTCGCATCTACAAGTGGTTCAAAGACCGGGATGGCATTATGGTCGTGCCCAGGTGCCCAGGAGCCTAACTAGGGAAGTCAAGTAGTAGGTTAAACCACTTCCGGGCTGACTGCAATTCTTTGACCGGAATTGCCTAAAAACTCCCAGGGTTGTCTGAATCTATATTTTCATATGATTCGCCCGGGTACTGACAGTCTCGACCCAGGGAAGCGCACCAATTAATTATGAAAGTACTATTGGTCGCTTTAAATACGAAGTGGTCCATTCGTAACCTGAAACCTTAAGAAGCTTGAGTACCTAGGTACTTACTTGCAACATGTCCATCGCTCATTCACGCGCCAGTCTTGCAAAGCTGACCGGACCAGAATCAATTTGTGACAATGATTGAGCCGTTTATATAGGTACAATTATCTACTCGCCGAAGACTTCTTCTACAACATGTACCTCGTCAAATTTAGTTTTCCAGCGCCAGTTGGTGAAGCTAAATCAGGCCTGTGCCGCCGTTGTAATGGCTTCAATCAGCTTAGGCTGTACAGGTCGGAACGGAGTATCTGCAATGGATAAAAAAAAACGGGACAAAAAGACTGAAAAACATACAGCACCGGGTATTCGCTGGTCGTCACCGACCCAACTACTAATCCAGCGATCACAGGCTTGACTATGGGAGAGCGGACGGGATCCCGTATTTTCCTGTGTCTATGGCCGTATGTGCTCTTCAGAAAACAATTGCAAATTATATTCAAAATTCATCTTGCTGTCACGAATGGTACCATTACACTATTCGTACAAAAGGCGACGCCGCCGTCTGCCCTAGGCACACAGCGACTATATCGTGACACTTGCTCAGGCAGAACTTGAGGGTTCAGGTAAATGCAAAGGCCGACCGGGATTCTTACGACACGGGCGTTGGTAAGAGCCTTGCTCATTCTCCTCTGCGCATCCACGGGTAAAGCATGGTCCTCTTCAGCAATCACGTATGTTTTAAATACAGCCACGTCCGCAGCGGAGAAAGTCGGACGTGTCTGGAAACTCGCCGTGCTCTGTTTGAGGTTAGCAGCAAGTACCCACATATGTAGGTAGCTGGGTTGCATGCTCGGGATCCGTGTCGTTATATCGAGTATATTTGGCCTCTTCGGCCAAGGTGACCACATCTCAAGTGCTCCCATGTCAGTGCATCAACGTCAGCGATCCTGATAGGGGACCCCTCTCCTGCAGCCTCATTAAGAGCCACTGGCCTTTTTTTTTCGATGAAAGAAGGATATGCCGCGCCCCGGGCTGTTAAAAGGGATATGTCTTTGGCCGGGAACGCAAATGCTGCCAGATAGACCATGTGCTTGACGCCGCCTGGCAAGCCGAGCGCACGACGCTCGTGCACCTGGTAGCCCTCTGCAGCTGCTGAGGCAGAAATACCGCCGTGGCTGTGGTAGATGGTAGACGAGGACGATCCCTTTGCCGGTCGCTAGGTGTGGCTTGATCGGCGAGGAGAATCATTTCCACGTCGTCTTGAAAGGTCTTGCCGCAGATGACAGAGGCATCTGTAGGCCCAGGAGTTACCCACGCGTGGGTAATAACAGGGATTAAATGATCCATGGGTATTCCATAGGTTATAGACTTCTAATTTTAAAGATTCTTTATCTTAAAATTAAAAAGAATTCCTAACAGTATCTTAGAAAATTAGTTTCTATAAAATCCTTTTCATCGGGAACTCAATAGGCTAAAGTAAATCTGACGCCCTTGAGCAACATGAAATTGTAGAAGTTCTGTGTGTCTATTGAGCCAGCAGCGAACCCTTGGGAAATGTAGAAACGCCTGCATAAAACCTAGTATAGGCTAACAGAAACGGTGGACTGGGGCGAGGAGGTTGAGGCACGGAGGAGATTCACGACGCGCCTTGCGGTGAAGCTGTCAAGACCACGAGTGCTATTGTCCTAGCACTGAAGCTGCGCTCGAGCAACAAAGGCCTCCGCAATGCTGGTCCGTCGTTTCTTGCCGCCTCTGATGCCACGATGCTTAGCGTTCCCGACCTTGGTGTCACGGGCTCCTTCGAGGTGGAACAACGAGGCGGCACATATCTCGGTATCCGACTCAGAATTCTGGTCTCTACTTGAGGCTGCAAACTTCAATATTTGGCCCACAGGCAACCTAGAGAAGTGTACATCGAGCTCGGCCACATAGATGCAATTGCTCTTGAAGACACTGTGCATTTCAGCACTTGAGCATAAGAAATTCCTGTCACCGCATGTCAGGCCCTGAAGGTAACAGCCAGTCTTCCACCTCGGGTTGTAACTTCCCTTGATAAGTGATATCGGCACCGTTTTTCAAGCAAAAGCCACAAGTAAATCCACTCAGAATTTTGAGGAGGGTCGAGCAGCCGCTGCCAGGGCGTCCAAGCACAAGCAAAATCTCCCCAGGTCGGATCAAACCCTCGAAATTCATACAGAATCTGCACTTTCTGGGGTTTTGGCTTAATGAAAACCCCAGTGAGTGACCTGCACAAAGCAAGGGCAGATGATAAGAAAGTAGCTTGACACTGCTACCTCGCGACATATCCATAGCAAGAAAGTCGACGGAATGAGACAAAAATCGCGGTTTTCGGTGGTCGTCTATCATTTCGATAAGACCATGAGCCAGAAACACTGGTAAGATTGATTCTCAATTATATAAGACGTAAGCAAAGATTCACACAGGTTTCGTGGATAGACCTGCATTTGAAAACACCTGTGGAAAATGGGACTGTCCATTGTGTAAAAGCGGGTGTACCACACCATTGATAGGCATCAAATGAGAGGCATTTGATTTGTGTCCAATTATTGCGCTTCCACATTTCGTCGCTTGATGACGGGTTGGACCTTGGCATCAGCTGTGCTGTGTAACATTTGAACCTACCGTGTACGTACTAGTGCTTTGGACGTTGGCTGCATGTCTGTTGATCCCTGAATGTGGCCAGGAGAACGAACCAACATTTCATGGCGTATCTGGGGACTTTTCCCCTTTACCAACTTTCTTCACAACGTCGTTGCCCAGAACCGCTTCTGAACCATCTACCACGACTTCCAGCGTCAACCATGATACCCATTCTCACAGCTATCTTTACCGGCATATTTGCCACATACATGCTTTTGCGGGCATTGCTTGTCCTAACTCAAGATGCCAAAGAGCCAAGGCCGATCGGGACCTCCGTCCCCTTCATCAGTCCAATTATTGACCTTTGGCGAGGAGGATCCGGTTTCTGGACTGGTCCACAGAGGTAGGTTTGAGAAATTCCTGTCTCATCGGGGACAAGAATCACATTCGGTTTTTCCCAATGTCGCTAAATATGAGCCCCAATGTAGCCGCCTCCCGATCTACACACTGCGACTGCCTGGAGTTCGACTCTACATTGTCAATGCCACCTCTCTCATTCCTCTGATCCAGCGCCAAGTCCGCAGCATCTCCTTTGTCCCAGTCACTCTCAAGATGCATTCTACTTTGATGAATCTCAGCTCCTCTACCAGCCAAAAGATATCGAGAGATGCTTATGAGGACAACGGCGCCGTATTCGGGACTCCACACCTATTCCACCCGAGTCTGAGCCCCGGCCCGCAACTGGATATCCTGAACAGGAAGTCAGTGCAGATCGTGGCATCCTCACTGAGCAAGTTTGCGGAAAAAGGTGCAGCGACAATTTCCCTGTTTGACTGGGTGAGCGGCCAGGTGCTGTCAGCCACAACCGAAAGCGTCTACGGTCCTCTAAATCCCTTCCGTGACCCAAGTGTGGTAGCTACAAGGGCGTTCGAGACATCCGTTCCCAATAGTCTATCATGTCTCGTATACTGATTTTTACCTAGGAAATATGAAGCTGGGCTCATCCCATTGCTGTATGGAGTGTTGCCGAATCTTACTGCCCGTCCATACGTACAGGCGCGAGAGGAATTGGTCCAAGCCTTTGTACGCTATTACAAAGAGGACGGCCCAATCCACCCAGATGCCTCTCCACTCATTCAAGACCACTACAGAATCCACAGCGAGATTGGTGTTTCTCTTGAAGATATGGCAAGACTCGAAGTTGCCATCTCGGTTGCAATAATCAGCAACACGATGCCGGCATCATTCTGGTTTATCTACCACATATTCTCTGACCCTATCGTGCTAGAGGACTGTCGAGAGGAACTTTCGAAAGGCGTGAAAACACAAGACGGCGTTCGCACCGTCGATATAACGCACATCGAGAATTCGTGCCCAGTTTTCCTCTCGACTTTCCAAGAAGTCTTCCGCATCCATAGCACAAGTGTCGCGAGCCGCGTGGTTCTCGAGGACCATGTCCTCGATGGACAGTACTTGCTAAAGAAAGGCGGTGTCGTCCTCATTCCTGCTAGTGTGCAACACAACCTGGATTCTGCGTGGGGCTCTGATGTCGGCAAATTCAACCACAAGAGGTTCTTGCGACAGTCTCGCGGCAAGGGCTACAATCCAGTTGCTTTCCGCGCGTTTGGTGGCGGATCGACTCTCTGCCCCGGACGCCACTTCGTCACTACTGAGGTCTTGACATTTGCGGCCCTCTTCACCCTACGCTTCGATGCGAAGCCCCATACCACCGGGCTATGGGTTCCCCCGACGGTTCACAACTCAAACCCTGCCACGTCTATCCACCAACCAGATCATGACATACAACTTGACATTCGGCCGCGTGACAGCCACGAATGGGCTGTGGTTTTCTCTGGATCTGACAGGAAGATGGAAATCTCTGCAGAGGACATGATAGACGAAGCGAAGTAGTGATCTAGACATAGTTATCCGGAGTAACCCCGAGCGTAACCAAACTTTGGCAATTAGTTGGTGTCGGCTTCATAACACCCTCTTCACTTAGAAATGACTTATATAGTGGCCAGGACTGTATAGCAAGTTGGCTAGGCTCTCAGTGCAGGGAGTCGAAGCAATAGGGAGCTGGGAAGAACTGTGCCCCATGGCAGCACATTGAATAAGTTAATGAAAAACATTCAAGTGATGCAGTTTCATTCATGACTTTCGGGCACGCCATCTAATGCCTCTGGGTCCTCTCGTTTACTGACCAATTAATTCTGGGGAGATCTTGCGTCCCTTTCCTCTTCTGACAACAACGAGGTACCGCCAGGACCTTCTTGCCTGTATAATCTGCTGGTTCCACGTGAAACGGCAGATATGTGTTTGGATATTCACCGCCATCATCATCCATTTCGATAATGTTGATCTGCAAAACCTCAGGATCGAGATCGTCGGTTGGGACCAAGTGGTCAAAGGTAACACCGTAGTAGTCAATGGCACTGATTGTCCAATTTAGCTTATTGTCAACACCAGGAGAATAGACTACCTAGGTAAACAGAGCATGAATACTCACTTCTGTGGTATCTTTCCTTCCATGACCCATCCCAAGTATTCGTCCCGCACAATCATGTCACCAACAACTTCCTGGCGTATATCGATCCCATACAGTGCGTGGTAGGCCAACTTCGCAAGCGCTTCCCCGCCAGGCTGGGGGAACTCTTCTGTTCCTACTTTCAAGTCCCATGAATATTCGGGGACAAGCTTTTGGACGGAAACCAAGGGTCCTTCAATCTGAATCCGCAGGGGCCTGTCGAGGGGCGGGGTATGAAGGATGTGGGCGCGATTATGGCTTGAGAGCCATGAGGACAGGCAGAATCTTGAATTCCAATTCTGATTGTAGGGGTGCAGATGCTGGCCGGCCGTGTGTAGTATAAGTAGAGCAAGTAAATTTCAAGCACAGGACGTTGGTAACGAGACCTTCCCCGCCCGAGAATCTGCCTTACCGCAGTCCAAGAGAAATTTAGTAGCTAGGTACTTAGTTACGCCGCATACTTTCGCCATTTCTGTTAATGACGATCTCTTATATCTCTTATCTGCATACTTAAAAAGGGTTTCACACAATTTTGGCTCTCTTAGGAGAGAGATATGAGTCTGGTGCCTCATTACCCCCACTTGTGTCTCTTCCAAATGTTCCCTGACTGCTTAACACCATCGAACGCGTGCGGAGTCGAGTATTTAAGATGGATTTGCAGTTGACCCAAATCGTACCTGCTTCAATCTACGCAGCTATGTTTCAAGGGTGGTCGATATATTTCGAAAATCTATTTGCACTTAGACCGCGGATGGTGCACTTAGTGGTATTTCCTAAATTTATGGCCAATACTAAATGGAAAAACATACATGCACTACAACGAAATTTGTAAGTGAGAGTTGATAAAGGTGGGCAAAACCATAGCCCTTGCTATACAACATCTCAAGTTCTATGTAGGATGTACAGTCCCTATTGTGTCTCATATAATCCCTTATATCTAATGCCTTTAGGTGGTGTTGTTCTTAATCCGTAGACGACCCGAAGGCGTACGGTCCCTTCATACAGTGGTAAACGCTCAGAGACCCAGCGTTTGCAATGGACACAGTGTTAAACCAATGCCTTTATTTGTAGAAAACGGAGATTCGTACAACCTTTTCTGACTAAGCATACCACCCTATGTACACGAATTTATTTTAACTATAGGCTCACGATATAATTTGTCGACGCTATTACATCAATTAACCCCTAAGACTTATACTTACAAAATACACTTTATTTAGGTGCCGGCGATTTGTAGCAGGCGATTTGCAGTACTTAAGGAGGCGATTTGCAGCAGCGGGCGATAAAAAAACAGTGGTGCGATAATGTTAAATGGTGTACGCTGATTGGCTGCAGCTAGCTAAGTCAGAAAAGGTTATACAGCCTCCGAAAATGGTTATACGAATCTACGTTTTCTACTTGTAGTTAAGCCCCCCGAGTCCGCACGTGCGACCGGGTACGTAGGGGCGCTATAGCGAGATTCGCAAACTTTATTTGTAATTCTTAAAACTTATATTTAAGCTGAAGTCAATATACTAGTTAAACTACTAAGTTTAGATAAGTACTATAATGATAGTGTTTAGTTTTCATACCGTGATATTGCTTTGACGTAATAGGCCCTGAAAACGAACTTTTACAGAGTCACCAATGAAATAATTCTCTGTTTATCCGTCGATGTCTTTTCCCCATCCCAGTTTTCAGTAAGGGGACTCAGAGAAGCCAACGCTCACTGAGCAGTAAGGAAGCGTGACGGGTACCTACCTAGGTAGGTACCTAGGTATGGGCATTACAGCTCTGGCAGTAAGTGTGGGGTTGGGAATCCGTCTTGCCGGTCGGCTGGTGTTATTCCTGTCTCGTGGTATTCGTGGTTGTGTCTCCGTGACGCCCGTTCCATCACTGTTGATGTTGGGGAGTGCAGTCTTAAATTTAGAAGTTCAAACGTGCCATACGTTGACTCTGGAAAATGAGTACAATATGCTTGCTCTTCACCGTCGGGTGGAAAACGGCCTTACCATACCTAGGTTCCATGAACCCAGAGGTCAGCTTTGTTGCTGTATTAATAAGAGCCATGGACTCACTGACTAACAGTTTCAGGCTTGGCGTCATGGGTGGCGATCCAAGGCGTTTCCAGGTCTTCTGGGCAGTTCTGTGTTGCTTCTCTTTTTTGACCGCTGTGATTTGCAGGTGGTTCGTTAATGATTTGAGGTTGATATTCCCAATGCAGGCCAACACTCCGTCCTGAAGTCGCTACCAATATCTCATTTGTTCCTTCTAGGCGTAGGAGAAGCACTGCATTTGTGATCAATGGCCGGTTTCTGCCGGTAAAAATGTTGGCCGAGTCGTGCGCGATGTCAAAGTGCTACGATGACCCACTCGAGTCGACCCGGTGCGGCATCATTCGACTCCCGACTGTGGCTCCGCCGGGGTTGATCGCAGGGATTGTCGTGCGACATGAGGCGCCGTCTCTGGAGTTTTGCCGAGGTACCACATCCGCAACGGGGCAACATGGAATAGCACATGGGCTATGGATTGCTAATTATGTTTCCGACGAGGCTAGTGCTGCTGGATATCGAAGAGAAAAAAATCGAAGTTCATAGTCCCGTCGTGTAATAACGGCTAAATATTGCATGTGGCCGGCTGCATTTCAGCGATCTTTCCCATATGTCATAAGAGCGTCGTCCTTTGCACCTTCTTTTTTCTTCCCAAGGGTTCCTTGTGAAACGTAGCTCATACACCGGAGCGAACCCAGTACAACCCAGTACAACCCAGTACAACCCAGTAGGTACAACCCCAACCCACGGGCACAGCACATCATGAATCTGGAGATCTCGACACCCTACACCCTGCCGTCGGGCCTGGTCCTGCCAAACCGGCTCGTAAAGGCAGCCCTGGCAGAGGATATGGCCGGCCCCGCAACAGACTACCTGCCCAACGATGCCATGAACCGCTCATACAAGACCTGGGCAGACGGCGGCTGGGGCATGGTCATGACGGGCAACGTCCAGGTGGACACCAAGTTCCTGGGCCAGCCAGGCGACACGTCCATCATCGACAACGAGGCCAAGCAGCTGGAGTCATGGCGGACATGGGCCAGGACCATCAAGGGCCCCTCTGGCAAGACCCCCGCCGTCGTCCAGATCAGCCACCCGGGCCGCCAGTCCCCGCTCGGCGCCGGCACAAAGGGCTTCTTCACCAAGAACGTGGCGCCGTCGCCCGTCCCGCTGGACTTGGGCCCCGGCCTGCTGGCGAAGCTGTTGTCTGCCCTCGTCATGGGCACGCCGCGCGAGATGACCGCCGCCGACATCGACGGGGTGGTTGCACGGTTTGCGAGGGCGGCCAAGCTCAGCGCCGACGCGGGCTTCGACGGCATCGAGCTCCACGCCGCGCACGGGTACCTGCTCGCCCAGTTCCTGAGCCCCAAGTCGAACAGGCGGACGGATGCGTATGGTGGGAGCGCGCGGAAGGGTGCGAAGCTCGTGGCTGATGTCGTCCGGGCCTGCCGTGAGGCGACGCCTAAGGGGTTTACCATCGGCATCAAGCTGAATAGTGTGGACCACCAGTCCGCATCGGATTTGGACTATGCCATTGAGCAGTTGAACGTGATCACGGAGGCTGGGATCGACTTCTTGGAGGTTTCGGGCGGGACATACGAGGACCCTGCGGTAAGTTGTATTCAAGGTGATCATCGTGTTTCCGGGACCCTCATACTAATCTCAGGCCAATAGATGATGAACGGCGGCAAGGAGTACCAAGAAAAGTCCGACAGGAGCAAAGCCCGAGAAGCCTTCTTCCTAGAATTCGCAAAGGCCATCCGTAACAAGTTCCCCAATCTCCCGCTTATGGTCACCGGCGGTTTCCGTACGCGTGTGGGCATGGAGGCCGCCGTGACCGAGGGTGGCTGCGACATCATTGGCATCGGCCGGCCGGCGATCCTAAACCCCAGCCTGCCCAGCAACATCATCTTGAACAAAGAGGTCAGCGACAATGACGCGCGGCTGTTCACAGAGAAGGTCAAGGCGCCTTGGTACGCCAAGATGATATCGCCTGCTGTTGGCGCTGGCGCCGAAAGTGTGAGTGCATCCCGTGTCTTGTTACCTCAGGGTCCACTTCGGCCTCGATCACATGCCTAGTGTTAATATTTGTTTTTGATTTATAGGTTCATTACGGCGCAAAGATACCCAAGATGGCTGGACTTTAAACAAACTTAGAATTTGTACTTAAATTGTGGAGCGTAGAGAAGACATATAGACTAGAAGTGTTGTACTAATTATTAGCGGTATCAAGCCACAGAGACAAAGTTTGATTCTCCCATGGTCGTCGTTTTGGAGTCAACACAGAAATTCTCATGCACAGTTGGAGCGTTTTGGAAGACCGGATTCTATAGATAGCTAGATTAATGATGCGAAGGTCACTTTTATTTACGGATTCATAATCACAAGTTAGGTCAATGCTCCCGGCATTCGAGCATCCTTCACCAGGTTTTTCTGTGTCACGATTAGAGCCGCTAGAATTGGGCACTACTGCAGGCACGAGAAAGCTTATGGTTGGTTGGATGAAAACCTTCCCTGAGGTTGTTGCTGATGCTAGGGCTTACGCAGATTCAGGGGGCGTAAAACGGTTTGGCCGGCACCTGGGCGCAAGGGAATTTATATCTACTCGTACGATACAGTATCCCGGTAACTGGGTAGTGATACCAGCTCAGGGGAAAACAAACAGAGACCTCAACCTCGTAAAACTTGTGGATTTCATGTCTTTCATTCTCACCAACTTCTTGTGGCAGATTTGTCCCTGTGGGGGGAATGAAGTCACATCACACCAGACGCTGTATGGTTTACCTATACTCTATGACTTTGCTTGAGACAAATTCTCACCAGTGAGGCCTTTATAATTTGTGTCTCACGACAATAGACACCAGATTACTGCTGGCCTCCACTCAATACCGGTCTGAACGCCAAGAAAATCAACATTTGAAGGTTACCTACCTACTTAAGTAGGTATTCAGGCTGCCTGACATCTGGACCGTACGCCTTCGGGATATAACGGGTTAAGAACGAGACCAGACCAGACAGGCTGCCCAATCCTCATCCAAAAGTGTTATCGAGCAGAAAATATCTCATGTCAAGTACCATATCAACAGAATGAAGTTGCAAGGGAATTGCTATAACTAATTAATCAGTAATCATGTTGTCCGAGACACATATTTATCACGTTCGCCACACTGAGCAAACCAAGCATACTTTTTAGACTAATCTGACATTTCCAACACCTTTTTGAAGGGTTTTGACCACCAGAAAGTATAACATTTCCTGTCATGCGTCAAAGCGCTTTAGACGCAACGGTAAGCAGCTTTCTTGGTGGCCCACGGGAAATTACAGTCCGCAGCTGTGATTCTTCAACCACACGACAGAACCGAGGCTAGGCTCCGTTACATAACCGTCGATTATTGCAGTACCACTGTGATATTATCTTCGTTTATAGTGTTCTTATATACATTATTATAAATGAGATACCGCCGTACGATCTCACAGGATGCTACTAAGTAGTAATTTAGTAGTGTTGTTCTTAATCCGTAGATAACCCGAAGGCGTATAGTCCCTTTAGATAGTGGTAAACGCTTAGAGGCCCAGCGTTTACAAAAGATATAGTATTAAAAAGCCTATCTCTACGGTCACGTAACCGTAGCCTTGTACTGTATAGACAAGGCTAGGGAGCATCGCTCCTAACGGTAATGTTAACTAGAATCATCGCCTTGAGTAGCCTAAGAGCTAATAGACGGCGAAGTAGTTACATAGCGAGACTTTGTTTTATTTTTTTAAAAAGGGTAGTATTTAAAGGAACCTTGTAAAAAAAGTCTAAGACAAAAACTTCTCCTATTACCACCAACAAACACAACCCTATAGACCTCTAAAAAAAAACTAACTCCAAGCCAAAAAAACCTAAGGTATCGCAAGACATCGCACAGCAAGTAAGCCTTAACACCCGTGGTCCCCATTTCTTCAGGAGCCCATAGGCCATGTATAAAGACTTCGACGTCTCTATATTTATAGTGGTGGTCACTCTTTAGAGGCACCTTTATCCCTCCTTTTCTGCCCTTAACGAGCGGGGGATAAAGAGGCCTCTAAAGAGTGAACACCACCACAAATACAGAGACGTCGAAGTCTTTATACGTGGCGTGTGGGCTCTTGATGAAAAATTTGATGGCCAAGACGCCTAACAGAAGAACGGTGGGGGGACTCTGGGGGAGGGGGGAGGGGGGAGGAAAAATACAGTTGTGGCCGAAGCCAATGTTCACATGGGATTCTCTCGCAGGTTATTCTCACCGGCTTCTTTTCATGGCATTCATCTCTCAGCGTATAGGAACCTTTTCAATTCTGCAATATGATAAAGGAGTTCGTTACGTTGGACGCTCGCGCATAAGAGATTGTCCCCTACCAGAAAGGGCGTGAGCAGTGGCTTGGCGGTTCACTGGAATCACTGCGTAGCTGATTGTCTAACGTTCGGGCGAAGCATGTCTGGGTAGTAGCAGGACTTGTAAAATGGATCTGATCATAAAAGAATGGAAGTGAATTCTCGCACAGCGTCATCGAATAATCGCTCTAGCTTTCGAATTTCGGGATTCATTTATTTCGTCAGTTTCGTCTGCCTGCGACCAAGCCCAGCTGCCTCTGCCTCTAGCCAACTGCCTCGGCTCACGATGACGACGCCTGACTTTTAATGATCTCCACGTTGAATTTATACGAAGGAGGTTTTCCCCAAAAATCCAAAACCCACTTTTCACTGTCATGTGATATTTGCCAAGTTCCAAGCGTTAATGTGAAGTTTTCATCGCGGTTGGGTGAGGTGAGCAAGGGTGCATCAGCCGTCCACGCCAAGCGGCAGCAGCTGGCTCCCAGCTGTGCAGCTGAAAGAAATTGGACGCTCGGACCAAGTCCACAAATCCGCACCCGAAAAACTTGTGGATTCGCATTGACCACTTTTTTCCTATCTCTGTAACAATTGGCAATCCGTTCCATTTTCATCAATCGACCTCAATCCCCAACACCAGGCCGACATACTTGACTGCCCAACTCTTCCACGGAAGTCACGTTAACCACCCGCAGTCAAAATGTCTTCCCCTTCGCTCAACAAGATCGCGGCGACCTCGCCCTCCCGCCAGAACCCCTCTGAGCTCGAGTCCAGCATCGCTGGTGCCCTCTACGACCTCGAGACCGGCACCGCCGACCTGAAGGCTGCCCTCCGACCTCTGCATTTCGTCTCTGCCAAGGAGGTATGAAATAATCAAAGAAACCTGAATCTCGCGACCAACCGACCTATATATCTACCTGTTCGACCGAGTGCGACACCGTTTGTCTGCCTGCAACGAATCAGTCACGACTTTCGAGAGATGATGTGTGTGCACACCACACACACACAATCTCGCTGCAAACATACAAACAGAAGAAACACTCGGGTCGAACATGGAATAGGAACGGGAAGCGGTCCACGGGGTTCTGTCCTGGACACAGGCAGATCATCCGGGAGCTCGCAGGCTAACTTTTGGATCTTGAATAGATCGAGGTTGGTCACGGCAAGAAGGCTATTGTCATCTTTGTCCCCGTCCCTCTCCTGCAGGGTTTCCACCGTGTCCAGCAGCGGTAAGCTCTTTTCCTTCCCCCTGGACTCTCGTCTTCACCAGGCAGTGCAACTCAGTACTGACATCCAACCCCCCCCCAACAGCCTGACCCGTGAGCTCGAGAAGAAGTTCTCCGACCGCCACGTCCTGGTCCTGGCCTCGCGCCGCATCCTGCCCCGCCCCAAGCGGTCCACCCGCTCGCGCAACACCCAAAAGCAGAAGCGTCCCCGCTCCCGCACCCTGACGGCCGTCCATGACGCCATCCTGACCGACCTCGTCTACCCCGTCGAGATTGTCGGCAAGCGCCTCCGCACCAAGGAGGACGGCTCCAAGAACCTCAAGGTCATCCTTGACGAGAAGGAGCGCGGCGGCGTCGACTACCGCCTCGACACCTACTCCGAGGTCTACCGCAAGCTCACCGGCCGTGGTGTCACCTTTGAGTTTCCCCAGTCCACCGGCACTGAGTACTAGATGTGTTCGGGATGAACCTCTTGTATGCTTGAGGGCTCAGACGGCCCTCACGGCTGCCGTGGATCCCCCAAGTGACCATTGAAACAAAATGGACAGATACCCAAGGGGGCATCAATGTCTCTGGTGGTGTACAAGCCACTAGAGGCTGGCAATTGGTTGATTGATTCATGGGAACCCACGGTTGGCAAGAGCAAAAAAGTCTTTTCTTTTTGGGAGGCATGGCGGCGTTTGTTGTGTTGGTCGGGAGCAAGGGATAGCTTGGATCGAATAGAACAAGCCTGGTTCTGAAATAACTGCCAATGAATCGCCGAAACTGCCCCCATGACCAGTCTGCCATGTTGTGCCCAACGTCGTGTGACTCTCGACTGTTCTGTGCAAGTGTCGTAAACAATGTTTGCAAATCATTGTCTTAACAACATTCAGGGTATCGTGGCTTTTGTCTCAACTATTTGCAAACCCGCTTCTATAGACTTTTCATTTCTCTTTCAATGACCATGCCCACACCTCGCTTAATCCTTGGAAATCCTCCCAAGCCCCATGACACACCAATACGCAAGCTCCCTCTTCTCTCTCCCATCCCCTTTGGGATCCCCAGCCCTGCCCTCGTCGGCAGCAGCATCCGTCTCCCACTCGAGGCGCACAAACATGGGAATCTCCAGCACGTCCTCATCGGGCCGCAGGGGGCCCATGTCCAGCTCACGCTTCATCCCGAGCCCCCAGCCTCCGCTCCCCGTGCGCACAAGGCTGGCGTTTGTCCGCGCCAGCTCCAGGCTCGCGGGGACGACCTCGACGACGATGGTGACCCAGTTCCTACCGCGCTCCCACACCTTGCCCGGTTCCACGGACGGCTGGCCCGCACCGCCGCCGCCGCCGCCGGGCGTTTCCTCGCGCATCTGCTGCTGCTGCTGCTGCTGTTGTATCTGCTGTTGTAGGAGGGACCGCCTGTCCTTGAGGGCCTCGTCCCAGACATCCGTGTTGGCGTCGATCTCGAACTCGGGGCACAGCACCGTGACCTTGCTCGCGAAGCGGCCCGGCGTGACGGAGGGGGTGGCCAGGGTGACGCGCACGGGTTCGAAGATGGGGTTCTTGAAGGTGAGCAGGTACTGCACGGGCCTCAGGGGCGCGAGAAGGGCCGGCGGACCCGCGGGCGCCATTGACGTCGACGTGGTGGCGGCGAAGGGGTTGCCCGAGATGCTCTGCGTCAGTGACGTCGCCTGCAGCGGGCGCATCGTGATGCTGGGGATGTAGCTGCCCGCGACGAGGCGGATGCGGAACCGCGTGTTGGTCACCTTGGCCTCGGGTTTGGACACGATGTGCCGGCAGACGGGGCACCGCTTGGAGCGCTTGGTGCGCAGCAGGCAGGCGAAGGGCCGCAGCTCGTCGACGAAGCGGGACCGGCCGTGCAGGTTTGGCTCGCACACGTTCACCGGCGGCTGCACTGCCGTCTGGTTGGTGGACGCGGTCTCGTCCCATGCGGACCGGTGTAGGCGCTCAATGGCCTTTGTCTCGTCGAGGTCTGCTATCTTGAGCCCTTCCTCTGGCTCTAGTGCCTCCCGCATGATGTTTGACCGTGATTTGGCTTTCTTGTCGCCTAGCAGCCCCGTGCCTGTGTATAGACTCATTATGCGCGAAAGGGATCCCGGCGAGCCAATGCCCAGCTCCCCGAGGGATGACAAGCTGCCTTTGTCAGAGGCATCTGCGAGTTGTGACTGGTAGAACGTCTTGAGGTTGGCGAACTGTGTCTCGACGTCGAGGTCCTCGGCTGCCGCCGCCCGAGCGTGTGGTTTTGTCGACATATCGTCTTCCCCTATCGGCGGCAGGGCAGACGAGCCCAGCGCCGTCGAGCTCACGCCACTGCTGGCTGTGACTGCTTCCTTGCGCCTGTCCTTGCGCTCCTTTGGCGTCAGCCGTGTCTTGCCGCCGTTGCGTATCTTCTGGAGTTGTGCGTAGATGCCATTCGGCTTGTCGAACTTGATGCCGATCTCACTGGACGTCCACTGGCAGTAGGAGCAGGTGAGGATGTAGGACGGCAGGGCGGAGGAGTATGCATCCCTGCTCTCGGGGTCCGAGGGCGGCGGGGGATCGATGGCGGAGGCGGACAGCGGGCCTATGCAGACGGGGCATTGAAAGCAACTTCGGGTACATCTGTGAGGAAGTCAGTTGGCTGATCATTGGAGAAATAAGTGCGCCATAGCTGGGCAGAGGCGGAAGAAGAAGCAACGGCGCAATTGGATCATATCGAGGGGTCGCACCTGTTCCCGTCGCTCTTGATGTTGCTCCCAGGCACCTCAAACAAACAGTTTGGGCAGTAATACGTGACAATCTCCTCGGCTATACATCTTGGGCAGCGGATCTGGTGACAGTCCTCGCAATAGAGCAGGTACTCGAGAGGGTAGAGACTGTAGGCTGCACGGGGGGCTCGCGGATCGAAGGGGCGCTCGAAGGCGTCGAGCTCGTCGGTGGCGCTGGGCGTGGTGGGATCGCTGTGGCTGTGGCGGGCGAGGTTGGCAGGATCCGAGCAGGGGCATTGGATGTAGGTGTACGGACTCAATGCAGCCATCGTTCATGAAGGCGCAGGCTGGTTTGGCAGGCTTGAAGGAGAGGCGTGCAGAACGTATCGTAACGTATCGAAACGAGTTGCGACGCGTGCTCGGGGAGTCGGGGCAGTCGGGGCAGACGGGGCAGACGGGGCAGACGGGAAAATGGGAAGAACCAGAGGCCCATTCTTCAAAACCGCGGACCCGTTTCCTTCACGCCTTGGCAATCCTCAGCTTGCGAGTCGAGGCGGTGTATTGCTTCAGAGGCAGACAAGCACGCATTATTCCAACATCAGGTCACGTCGGTAACTTCGATGTGAGCGCGCGGCGCGAAGTGGTACTTTGGTACATCGTCGTTTGAACGCCGGGGCCAGCATGTTGAGTGGACCGCATGTCTAGATCTCTCCAGAGCTCATCCCCATCTAAGCTCACAGTGACGCAAAACATTCAGCGTGTGAGCTGGGGTTGGCTTGACTGACTGGCCGGCTGACCGACCTTGATCCTCATCAACAGGGAATCCACGAGAGTTTATTCTGTAGATCGATATCTGAACCTCTGGCTAGACAACTTCCGCGGGCTCAGCAGGATGCTCACACGAGGTTATTTTATTGCAGCACGGTCCGACACCACTAACTAGCCTTTTCACACGATCCCTGCGAGCTGTGACCGAACCCACGATGACCTGTCTGAGCTCAACCTGCTTGCCTGCGTCTAGTCGATCATCGAGCGCATCTTCCTCTGATAGCACTCTTCACCAGTCTCATGACTCATCGACCGACGACGATTCATGGTCAGCCGTGAGGAACGTGGGTAGAAACGTGCAGGCAGCATGTCGTCGACTAGATGTCATGGCACTGCCATCCATATCAGCTATTGTCATGGACAAAGGGAAGGGCCACGAGAAACAAAGCGAAAGCGCCAGCTCAGTAGTCTACAGCTGGGCGGGCCGAGAGATGCGTTTCGTCGGGCACACGGCCGGTGACCTTGGCCTGGCGCCGTGCCCAACAGGTCCGAGCCCTTCCCTTCTCGGCTGCTGCCCATCCCGCGGGCGCCAGCCCTGCTACTATTCCTTTGTGGCAAGCTGTACTATCGGCGAAGCCACGCCCCAGCAGCCCTAGGCACTCTCATGGCGATCCTCTATTCCCGTGCTACTGGCAGGGAGCCACCTCGTCACCGCGGTCGGCCAAGCTCTGCTCTGCAGCGTCGTCGCGGCCTGGCAGAGGTGGGATACCCCTGGGAACGATGCTGGTGATACCGACACCTCTGGTGCACACCAGACGATATACGACTGAACTCAATCAAAGTAGGAACATTTGATCGCCTTGGTTACAATACGATGCCACCTCGCATGCTTTCTTGGTCACCACAGCTCTTCGTCGATCATCGAGCAGCATATCCGGCTGGCGGCCATGATCAAGACCACCGCCAGCAAATGAGGTCGCACCCACCTTGGACGACCTTGTCTCCGGCGTTGCTGGGGCTCCGGGGCCGCCGCCAGCAATGGGGCACCAGGGAGCCGTACACGACAGAGCATAATAAAGAGCAAAGCCGAGCCAAGCTACTGGTCGTCTCTAGAGCTGCGCCTGGCCGCGCACAGCATGCGGGTGGCTGCTTGCAAGGTCCCCTCACCCCCCACTCGACCTCGTTGCAGTAGTCTCTTGGAATGTTGATCCATACGGGACTGCGGCATAAAACATGGCGTCTGAGCTGTCTGAGCTACGACAGGAACCCGTCTACCGCCGTCCATCCAGCCCCCCAGGGACTGGCCACCTGGGGCTGCTGGGCTTCCCGGGCACTCATTCAGAAGATGTCCTGCTTACAATTCGCCTCGTTATTGCCTATTGCGCGGAGATGCTCGGGCCACGATGTTGCACCGCCGTCTTTGCGCTACCGCTACTGCGGACGCTCCGTTCTGAGACACGCAACTCGTCTTATTACGCGTATGTACTAGGCCTCCTGCTGGAATCCTCCCTCACCCTCTCGCCGCTGTTACCTAGCTGGAAACTTGTTTCAAGGAGATGTCGCCATCTGCCTGCATTCCGCACCTCCACGTTGCCACCTCTCGGTCTTTTGGTTGGAAGATTACCGATTCCCCTCTTCGACAAGGCGGCAGCAAGGGCCTGTGTGTGCTCACTTTTGCCTTGTTCATCTGATCCTCTCACTGAACACGAGGTCCTCCTCATGCAGTGTAAGAAACAGGGTACGCATTCTGCTACACGTTGCTCTGGAGCCCACTGGCCCATCATCCTCTTTCATCCCAGCAGCTACAAACCTTTCATACCCTTAATTGTTCATTGGAGGCTGGCCTGCCTTGCTTATCGGTATAGTTAGCCGCTACCACCAAGCCTGGCCCCCGCTCGCACATACCAAGGATCTCAGCTCTAACCGCTACCAGCCCGGGCGTGGGCTAGTAGAAACAAGGACTAACCCAGCTTCGTCCACTGGATTGACGCACATACAAAGAACCCATCATGGCCACCTTAGATCCAGGCCCTTTGGACCTGCGCTGCTCTTCTCTGGACTCGAGGCCTGCAGCTGTCGCCAGCATGCTCTATAATGGTATCTCGGATCGGTCACGGGGCTGGAAGTCGAGCAGGTCAAGGGAGTTTCTTAGAGCAGAGGCGACAATGCAGCGAGGCTTGAGTGTTAAGAGATGGGATGGCAGCGCCAGGATCATGTCTGGCTGGGACAATCTGAGGAAGGTGAGTCGCCAACCGTCATGTTGGTGTTCTTGAGCATGCAGGACCAGATCAAAACATGCTGACTGAACTAGGACCCTGAACTATGGTACAAGAACGGTGACTGCTTCGTGCACTTGTACGAGGAAGGCCGGTCGCAACGGGGCCCCGCCTTCAAGGTCCCTTTCGCATGTCTCCTCTCCGCCCAATGCACGCCTCTGATCGAAATGTTTGTGGATCGATCCGTATCCGAGCAAGAAGCCCACCAAAACGGCCGGGTAGATCTCTATATCCCCGCGCCCCCGACAGCAAGTCGCTCGCAGTCACTGCAGTATCACATCGCGACTAGAAACTTCTTTGCCTGGATTTTTAGGAGATCAATGGTTGGAAACCACCTCGGAAATGCACTCGTGGCCCTACTCGGCAGCATGAACGAGTTTCGTGACGCGGGTGTTGACAACAAGCAGGATCTGCTCAGCTACCTTGACGAAGAGGGATACCTGGATACGCGACACCAGCCCAATCATGCGCTTGCGATCTTGCATGTGGCCGAGAACTTTGAGCTGAGAGATTTGTACATCGACGCGTTTGCGCATTGTGTCGGGATGAGCGAGCAACTGTACAAGAGCCCAGAGTATTCGGTAAGCTTAAGCTCCCATCCCTGTCTGTTGGGGCCACCAACCCTTTGCCACCTACCCACTTGGCATCGCATGTGCTGACATGTATGGCTCAGCGCATCAGTGTCGCATCACGGAAGCTTATCCGGCTGGCCAAGGTTGATCTCGACTATCGGCTCAGCCGTGCCGGTGCAATGCTGGGAGATCTTCTCGAGACCGAACTTTCGGAAGCCCACCTGGGGTTGTCCACTGGAGCCCGAGCCCATCTTGACCGGTTCAGGAGCTATATTCACGGGTACTACACGACCAAGTTCGGCCACTTCCCACCTCCCTCTGCCCAAGCAGGACACAGCACTGTGTTTAGACCCGAGGTATATCATACCCTCAGCGAAGATTTCGAGGCGCTCTACGAATACCTTGTCGATGAAAGATTCACGGCGGACAGGAACAGCCCCTTTGAGGCTCAAGGAGGGCTGTGCACGCTTCAAAGTGTACAGGCATTCGACTCGAGGAACAGGTACTCGGCTCTGGACCATCCTCTACCACTTCTACCAGAGACGCCCAGAAGCAAAGAGTCTCGGAGAATCTCGATGCCTTGGCAACTGGTTACAGCTGCTTGTAGGGTAGGCGACGGCAAGCTGCGCCCCGACCAGCGCCACGTTGTACACGCTGCACTGATGAAAGCGACCAATCACAGCAAAGTGCACCTCATGGAAAATCGACTGATCCTGGCGTACCGCCAATTCGAGGAGAGTTCGGTCCTCACACCGCATAAAGCTGACCGGGCAGTCTCCCAGGTTGATGCCCGCAAGGTGCGGTGGCTGTTCGTCTACGCAATGCACCAGGTACTACGGAGCTGTGTAGATATGCCGCAAGAGGTCAAGTTCACAGACAGGGTCAATTACCACCTTGGCGTCTCAACCAGAGGACTGCCGCCGTGGGGGGCACGAGAGCAGAATATCGTCCACCCTCCGTTGAGGTCGGTCAGTGACAGTGCAGCCATCCACAAAGTCAAGCCTCCAATGGCATTGACAACACGCGGCCGATCCATCAGCGCGATCCCGTTGGCAACCTCTTTTGTCTTGCCACCAGGGAAAGCCTCGCTGTTGGAGACGAGTACCACCGAGATCCGGCCCGATGTTGACTATTTCGCGCTGACACACCGTGATGAAAGCCCCTCAAGCGGAAGAGGACGAGAGGGTGATCCAAGCACGCCCTTGGCGCACTCCCATTCCAGGTCTCGAAGCCTCACGAGAGCCATCACTCTTGGACGGTCACTGAGCATTTTTCGCACTCCAAGTCAGCAAACAAAAGCTGGGGAGCGCGGGCAGTCGACGCCCACTCGACGTCCATCTAGTCGAAATTCTGCGTACCATGAGATCGTCGTCCATGGATACGGAAACGGCACAAACGGCGTCACTGCTATTTCGACGTCCAGTGAACAGCTTGACGTCTTGCCAGACATAAATGAGTCGTCGAAGCCTACAACTTCCCTTAAGGTAGTCACCGCGCCTACTACAAACACAACCACATGCAGATCCGCCTCGACAAGCTCTGCAAGCAGCTATGTCTCAGCGCTATCCTCCGCCTCGACAAGCCACACTAGTAGCAGTACATCCACAACTCCTACCACGGTGGATGGCAGCCCGAGCTCCACACGTTTATCTAGACAAAAGTGGGACAGCACGCTCCCAGACATAGCCGGATCCCCAGAGGCTCCCGCCACCGTCCCCGCGGAGACGAACCCCCCACCACCACCACCACCACCGCCATCACAGCAGCAGCCGCCACCGCCACGCCCAGCACAATACGATAATCTGACCTTCCCCCTCCGCCGCCGTCGCACCCGCATGTCCATCCGCGCAATGTACTCCAACGACGACATGCTCACGTCCACACCAAAAGGCGAGGCACAACCACCCCCTTTACCCCGGCGCAGCAGCAAACGCTTCCTGAAGCCCTCAAGCAGTGGTGGCGGCGGCGGCGGTGCCTCGAAGCGCTGGAGCCTGGCGGAGGTGGTCTTGTCGCTGCGCGAGCGGAGCTCCGCGGCCGACAGCGACGTCGAGGACTCGGAGGGCGACGGCTGGGGGATCGCGCCGTCGCCGCTGCGCATCACCAAGACGCTGCGGCGGCAGGTGTCTGCGGCGACGGCGGCTGTTAAGCAGGACAGCGGCCGCGGTGGTCGTGATGCCAAGGGTGGGGATATATTCAATGAGGACCATGATGATGATGATGATGATGATGATGGGGCGCAGCGTCGGGAGTCTAGTGATGAGTGGGAAATGTCTATGGTGCATAGCCCTATGGATGGGGATGTCAGTCCGCCCTGGGCGTGGGACCAGTTCGCTGATTTGGGTGGGCTGCAGGATGTTTCAGGGCTGAAGTAACTCGGGGATATGGGGAGGGGGGGGGGTGGTTTTATGGCTGCATTCTTTCATTTCCTGGCGTCTTTGCATTTCTTCAAGAATGGTCAATTTTGATTTTTTGGGGTGGTTTTCTTTCTGTGTGGCAGGGGA
>MAVT02000476.1:0-29812 GCA_001702395.2 Diaporthe helianthi
TAAAAAAGCTTTTTAACACTAATTTTAACTACTATTAACTAGCTAGCAAAGGGTATTTAATTATTAGCTTATATAGTATTCTTATTAATAAAGGAAAACAAAACCCTTTAAAAAGCAAATATAATACTTTTAAAGCATTGCTTAATTAAATAAATATATTTATAGTTAAAGGGGTTATTTACAATACAAAATACTAAAAAGATAATTAAATTAAATGTAAAAAGGAAGCAGCTAGTTAGTAAAATAAGTAGAAGTACCTAAGAGACAATTTGCTTTAGACTAACTATTAAATGGTATAGCAATTGCAAAAAGCTTAGGCATAATGCACAAATATATAAAGAAGATAAAGAATTATTTAATATATCTAGCTTTAATTAGTTTTAATTGATTTTAATTAATATAGTACTATAATTTAAGTTTTTATAGTTGTAGTCTAGAAAAGTGCGCGACTTAGTAGAGTGCGCGACTTGGTAGTGTTTAACGTTAATAATAACTTTTAAAATAAAAACTTAATAAAAACTTAATAAAAACTTAATAAAAACTTAATATGGAATCTATAAAATAGTTATAAAGGTTTTAGAAGTTATAGTAACCTTATTTTATTTTTAATAAAGGCTAAGTATAACCTTAAAAGTACTTTAATAAGCTTTATTACTTTAAAAATAAATCTTTTATTATTTATTTTTCACTATATTCTATACTAATTAGATAAGGATTACAAGGTAGGATTATAGGCTAGTACTATCTAAGTAGGTAAATATAGTGACTACCTAGGAAGTCCTTTATGTTTTTCTATAAGTTTAATAGATTAAGAGATTTGTTCTATTAGGATAATGCCTCCATGCCACCTTGGTATACTAAAGAACACATTGTATGTTTTCGTTTAGTTTCTTATTCATTGATTCATTCTTACCTCTACGGCCTAGAGCCCCTCGTCAATGTCAGGTTCCAAAGTTTTTGTACACACCCAGTGCGTGTAATTTCTAGCTGCTCAGCACCAGAGCCATGAGATTGGAACTGCATTTAATTTGTCCAATGTACAACACCATGGTAATAAACAACTTCCAGATGTCCTCAACCAAGACAAAACTTTTTATCAATACCTATCCTATTGATGGCGAATCACACTTCAAGTATGGTCATTGTGGGCCAGGTCTTTTCGGCTGATATAGAGATGGAATTACCCAAACCCGGAAGTATTACATACGTATGTAATTAAATAAAACTCGAAAACAGCTGGATCTGGATCTTTTGTGTTCAACAAACGTCACAATGCACAGAAAAACGTGTGAAACATGTCAAATAGGCTCAGTGCTATCTGATTACTTGCCGCCATTGCAGTGAAGAGGACAGCAAAACTTCATTGTAGATCTTGCCGGGGGGGGGGGCTTCACTTACTAAGTAACAGAATCAGTAGAAGACCTAGCCTAGGCCTACCATTGTCTTGCTATACCCTAGGGTACCGCAGAGACATTGATCTGTGGACTCGTGGACGTTCCCCAGGTGCCAGCGGCCGGGACAGCACAAGGTGCTTATTTGTTCCATGGATACAAGATTGGCTGCGTTGCAGGTGCGTGTAATGCGCTCTTTGAGGTTATATTTCACTCCAAAGCTCAAATATGTTGAACTTTTCTATTATTTGAAGAAGTATTTTTTTTCCCCGTTGTATGGTGCGCAAATTATTGAGAGATGGTTGCTTTGACCCCTCAGATGGGTGAAGATTATTCAAAGTTGTGCAGTTGAACAAGGACAACATTTCAAAGTGTTGATGCAACTGTGCACCAAAGTGTCAGGGGTACTGAGAATACCTAGCTAAAAGACTTGGGTAGGGTTTACTTGCCTTGCCGCTGTCCTGGCTGTCTGACTTTAAGTAGTGACCAAGGGCAACAACGTGTATTGTAACGGAACGCACAGAAACCCGGAGCCTCGTAACATTGATTCTGGAGCAGTTGACGTAATAATTCGTCGGCGACAACACGGTCTGATAGACTATTACTACCCGCGATGCTCGGCCATGGCAGTCGGTACTTTAAAGGCGGGGATCCGGGGTAAGGATTATTACGATGGTACTTGAGCAGTGTGAGTATCCGTAGCGTGTACAATCAATGAGGCAGGTTCTCGTGCAGCGGCGGTCCATCCGGTCTATTCCAGGTGGAATTCTGTCAGCGGCAAAAGCGCCCAACGAGGTTGAAGGCCTCCCGAGAAGCAGTCCGAGAAGCAACGGCAAATACGAGCGGGAGCTTGACTACGGCAGACCCCTGACGTTGAATTAGGCCCCCCCCCCCGTATTCCGAGCTGCAGGTTCCTGATCCGCAGATCTTGGGGCCATCTTGGGCAGGCAACATTGAAGGAAGGGCTGACCAGATCATCATTGAGCCAGATAGACGAGAGGGAGGCCGTGCTATGCGTGCACATGTGGGCTGATGGGCCAGACTACCTACCTAGGTATGTAGACTACGGAGTACGGAATAGACAGGCTAGCTCCATCAGCACAGCCCGCCTGACCGCCTGCCCGCTGATAGAAAAGTTTTCCATTTTCTATCCTCCTGCATCCGGCTGAGAGAGATGCACTGCAGACAAATCTCGTAAAGACATGTGCCCAGCCCCGGCGACTACTGTGTAGGGAAACGTGGGGAGCTCCAGGGGCTATTCTTAGCCGAGGATCGACCATGCTAGGCCCGGGTTGCAGCTTGTCCACCCCATCATCTCAGCAGTCAGGCAGTTCAGCCCCTTTTTAATCCTGCTGTCTTCCCTGAGGCTGTGAGGCGAAATCAGACGCGACTTATTAGCGGCGACTATCAACTTGAGCCGAGGGTGGCCAGAAATAGTGGCTGGCCCGGACCTGCATTGTTCTTCATCTGAGCAGACCTGCTGGAGGGTTGCATTCGAGACTGGCGCGCCGGGATGAGTGGCTGACAGTTTGCAGGCTTGGGATGTCTGGTCGGGAGTTTTGACGCCAAGCATGCGGATTGCCGTTGCCGGCTTTGTTGGAGCCTTGGATGTCGTTGGACGGATGTGTCGTCACTGTGCAATGCGGCTAAGCCTACTCAAGTGGCATAAGGATTACAAGTGATCCAGCCTATTACTCAAAGTCGGCCAAGGCTAGGCGAGCGACTTCAAAGAGGTACTGGTTCAACAAGTCTATTGCTAATATCACAGGACACGGGGGCCATCGAGGCCCAAGGCAAGGGCTTTGTTGTTGTTGACATGAGGAGTGGTTGCTGGAGCAAGCAAGGCTGAGGCCCTGAGGCCCTTAGGCCCCACATCTTGTACGAGTCGGAGCCGACAACGGGTTTCCCAGACTGCAAAGAGGCGGTAAGGTAATGGACAGCACCATGGATTGGATACTGCCCAGTAGTGGCATGCATTGCGAGGACTCAAGAGCTGGCACATGGTCGTGGTGAAACCTGTGTGACAGTACTCTGTACCAGTACCAGTCAGATGTCTTGTCTTGTGTGCCGGAAAGGATACAGGGCCCTCAGTTCAGCCCTGGAGGAGCCAGCCTGCCAGGGCAAGTTAGCTTCAGGCCTCAGTTCACCAATATCCCGATTTTCGTCAGGTGCCTAGGTAGGTACACAGACCAAACCCCCACGGTCTACTTGTCTGATGTCAGCTCGTGCCTGGGTGCCTGGGTTGCATGGCCACCGCTTCCTCATGTACCTAGGTATCCTTATGTACCTGGATCTTCACTGGTGTATTTGCTTGGGCCTCCTCTTCTGCCAGGGAGGCTTAGTTTGTGGAGATAGCTGGATTCCAGAGGCAAGGAAGAGGCAAGGAGCCATCGATTGATGTGCTGGACTAGCTGGAATGCAGCATCTCGGCAGGTCAAAGCTGACCAAGGCACAAGAGAGCGAGCCGTGGACGGGAAGGACATGTTGACATGGATGAGACGTGCCTGCTTTGCTGATAGATTGCTGCTAGGCAGGAACCTAGATGTTTGGGCCAGATAGTGTGGGTCAACAGGTGCACACTTAACAGACACGCTGTTTGTCGGCTCTTTGTGGTGTTGGAAAGGTGGGAGGAGCCAGCGTCATCGGGGACAGGGAACCTCTGGAGGGGAGGGGGAGGGGTCGGCAAGAAGTGGGTGGGCAGGAGGCTGGAGCTGTGCAGCTTATGGAGTACTCTGTGCACGACTGCATCCTCTACCTAGCAAGTTCCCCCTGTCCAGAGTCCAGACTACTAGGTACTGGGCAGCCAGGGAGGGACATCCAAACAATCCACGTGCGGGCACCTTGACACCTGGATGCCTTGTTTGGCTGAGCAGTAACCCGACCAACGGATGGACTGGACTGTGAATGAGAGAGGCTGCAGCTATTGCTGTTGTCCTTGACTGATGGCCCAAGTTTCCAAAAGCAAGGCCCCAATTCTCAGCCCCATTAATAAAGAACAATCGCATCCCCTGAGCTAGACATCCATCCACACCTAGCTGGCCTTTATTCTGTCTTCCCTCTTCCTTCCCATCTTCTTGTCCTGCCCGACCTCACCAAGACTTGCTGTCCCTCCTCTCCCTGTCTCATCTCACTGTGTCCCTGTCCCTCTCTTTCCAGCCCTTTGATACCCATCTCGACCCTGCCTCACTGTCCACGCAGCGTCGTGCACATCTCCCGGCCGCCTGGCAACTACTAGCTCCCATATACTACACAAGAAACACAGCTGCTGTTGTTTGATCTGTTGTTTGATCAATTCGACAAGATGTGGTATGTACAGCACAACTGCAGAATCCAGACCAAGTCGAGAGGGCGCAAGAGGGCGCAAACAGGTCAGGGGAGTGGCACCAGTGCGAGCTCTTTGTCCACCCGGGCCTCTGGGCCTGTCCGACGAGGGGCAGCGCCAGAACCGTCCTCAACTGCCCAGTCAGTCACCGTTTTGCCCGCCAAACGGGCGGTGGTGGCAGTTGAGAGGAGCCGGCGGAGCTTGCCAGAGCTCTGGGTTTGGGTGCAGAGCACGCACTGCAGAGAATCGCGTGCGCCCTCGATACCTGGGGATGGCCAATTCGTCATCAGTCGCTGACCGTGTTTTCTCCCTCCAGTGGCATCTTCGGCTACGTCAACTACCTGGTGGAGAAGGACAGGAAGTTCATTGTTGACACACTCATCAATGGTATGTGACCAAAAACCCCACCCAGTCTATTCCCAGTCAGCTAGCTGCGAGACGTGGTGTGGCGCTTGTTGGTCGGGTTGGCATGTGAGCAGAGCGAGCTGGGTTGGTACTCGCTCAGCTTCCGCCGTCTGCCCAACAACCGGGAGCCAGGCCCAGCCCGGCCCACCCAACAACTACTGCCCGCCGCTACAGCTCGCGCCTCGTTGCACTACGAAGCTATCATACTCGGCCGCGCACGCACCCCAGCACGAGCTCCAGCACCAGCACCAGCCCCAAGCAGCAGTTGCGCAGCCCAAGACTGACTCGAAACCCACCCTTCTGCAGGTCTGTCTCGTCTCGAGTATCGAGGATATGACTCCGCTGGTATGGCCGTCGATGGCGACAAGAAGAACGAGGTCTACGCCTTCAAGGAGGTAGGCAAGGTTGCCAAGCTGAAGGAGCTCGTTGAGCACGAGAAGCCAGACCTCACCAAGATCTTCGACTCACACGCTGGCATTGCCCACACCCGATGGGCTACCCACGGTCCTCCCTCCCGCCTTAACTGCCACCCCCACAGGTCAGTAGCCCTACGACCCCTTTCTGAGCCCTTCGCAAGATTCATGGGTGTGAAGCAAGAGCTGACCGACGGTGCCCCCCGCCCCCCCAAACAGGTCTGACCCAACATGGGAGTTCTCCGTCGTCCACAATGGCATCATCACAAACTATAAGGAGCTTAAGACTCTCCTCCAGGCCAAGGGCCACAAGTTCGAGACCGAGACCGACACCGAGTGCATTGCCAAGCTCGCAAAGTACATATACGAGAAGCACCCTAACCTGGGCTTCGTCGACCTGGCCAAGGCTGTCATCTCGGAGCTTGAGGGTGCCTATGGTCTCCTCATCAAGTCCATCCACTACCCCCACGAGGTCGTGGCTGCCCGCAAGGGCTCGCCTCTCGTGATTGGCGTCAAGACCCAGCGCCGCATGAAGGTCGATTTCGTCGATGTCGAATACGCCGACGAGAACGCCGCCCTCCCGGCCGAGACCGCCTCCCAGAATGCCGCCATGAAGAAGGCCACCAAGTCCACCGACGGCCTCCTGGCTCCCACCCTTCTTGGTGCCCCAGACAAGTCCCTCCTCCACCGCTCCCAGTCCCGGGCGTTCATGACCGACGACGGCATGCCCATGCCTGCCGAGTTCTTCCTCTCCTCTGACCCATCGGCCATTGTCGAGCACACCAAGAAGGTTATGTACCTGGAGGACGACGACATTGCCCACATCCACGAGGGTTCCCTCAACATCCACCGCCTGAAGAAGGCCGATGGGAGCAGTAACGTGCGCACCATCCAGACCCTGGAGCTAGAATTGCAGGAGATCATGAAGGGCAAGTTCGACCACTTCATGCAGAAGGAGATCTTCGAGCAGCCCGAGTCCGTCGTCAACACCATGCGTGGCCGTCTCGACATCGAGAACAAAAATGTCACGCTTGGTGGTCTGCGCTCATATATAAGCACTATCCGCCGCTGCCGACGTATCATCTTCATCGCCTGTGGTACCTCGTACCACAGCTGCATGGCGGTCCGTGGCGTTTTTGAGGAGCTGGCTGAGATCCCCATCTCCGTCGAGCTGGCGTCCGACTTCCTGGACAGGCAGGCGCCCGTCTTCCGTGATGACACATGCGTCTTCGTCTCCCAGTCTGGTGAGACTGCCGACTCTCTGATGGCCCTGCGGTACTGTCTGGAGCGCGGCGCCCTGACCGTCGGTATTGTCAATGTGGTCGGTAGCTCTATCAGTCTACTGACCCACTGTGGTGTGCACGTCAATGCCGGCCCTGAGATCGGAGTCGCCTCCACCAAGGCCTACACCTCTCAGTTCATCGCCATGGTTATGTTCGCTCTGTCGCTCAGCGAGGACCGGGCCAGCAAGGCGCAGCGGCGGCTAGAGATCATGGAGGGACTCAGCAAGATCTCGGAGCAGATCAGCGAAGTGCTCAAGCAGGATGCTGCGATCAAGGAGCTCTGTGGCAAGGTGTTCAAGGACCAGAAGTCTTTGCTCCTGCTCGGGCGTGGCTCCCAGTTCAGCACAGCTCTCGAGGGCGCCCTCAAGATCAAGGAGATTAGTTATCTCCATTGTGAGGCCGTCATGTCGGGTGAGCTGAAGCATGGAGTGCTGGCCCTGGTCGATGAGAACCTGCCCATCATCATGATTCTCACGCGTGACAACATCTTCACCAAGAGCTTGAACGCCTACCAGCAAGGTATGTAAAGGAAGCCCGGCTTGTCCCTTGTACTGTTCCACACGCCGTTCTTTTTACTGACCATGAAACCTGATAGTTGTCTCACGAGGTGGAAAGCCTATTGTCATCTGCAACTCCGGCGACACTGAGTTTAGCACCAGCCAGGCTCAGACGATCGAGATCCCCAAGACTGTTGATGTCCTGCAGGGTCTCTTGAACGTCATCCCCCTGCAGCTGATTGCCTATTGGCTGGCTGTGATGGAGGGTCTTAACGTCGACTTCCCCCGTAACCTGGCAAAGTCCGTGACTGTCGAGTAAGCGAGTCTTTTTTTGCTGCGCATCCCTACCAGAGAAGCTACTCAGCCCTGGACTCTTTTGCGTGCGTTGGATGTTCTTGTGGGACGGACTTTTGCATACTCGATCGGTCTTGAAGATGGGCGGGCGTGTGATTCGGAGTCGGCGCTTGTTTTGTCCACTGGTGGAGGGGCTTGAGAGGAAAGGTAAGGGAATGGAACAAGCATTCAACCATGCAAGGCCAAGTACCGTGTGGAGACAGGCAAGAACAAATGTGGAAGGCCAACAGACATGACAAGAAAAACTGTCCATGCTTCCTGTAAAGGGTTCGGTTTGGCTGAACGGCCAATTTTCAAGAGTAGTGAATGTCGAGCGGAATACATGATATGATACTTTACTAGACAGACTTAGTTTCTGGGTGTCCATAAAATGAGTAGGCTCCACACTGAACGAAGAAGTCCTGGAAGAGTGAGGATGCGGCAGAAGATTTTGGCACCGTGCCGTCTTCGTCTAGCCTCCAGCCTAGAACTATGCCATTCATTACCCGACGACAATGAGCAGAACTACAAAATATCAGCAACGTGGCTTGTCTGCTTATACGTTTATTTAAACACAGTGCTGATAGGTTGACTAGGCCAGAGGAAAATGGATCCACCCACAACCTCTGAGTGGGTTTCCTTCCAACTGGATGCGGGGTTTTTAACCCTCAGTTCAAGTGGTCAAGCAATCGTACTCCATTGGTTGTGCATTAGTCCTGGCGAGTGGAAGCGGCACCGTATAAGGGGCGAAGGGCGAAGTGGGCGAGAGATATCACGGTAGATGGCATCGGCAGAATGCGCGGCGACGAGGGGCTGATGGTGTGTTTTGTTTGCCAGGCCTGGCCTGGCCAGACCCCTAGTTGTGGGCTACCCTGGCATTAGCAGACAGGCTCAATTGTGTCTTGTGATTTTCATTCAAATTCATCGGATCCTTCGTGAATCATCCGAGTATGCTTTCATTTCGCCTCGGAAAAGTCTAGACACATACACTAGAGCAGACCTAGACCTCTGTTGCCCAGCTGCCGCCCTTAGCAGCACTGGTAATATCACCACTACCAACCGAGCCGATGTCTACACGTCCTGGGTACCGTACCCCTTGATTCGGTCGGCAAAAGCCCAGCTCTGGTCTTCGAGCTTCTCGTCGTAGCTGACGTCAACGCCGTCGCGGGTGACGACCGCGAGCGAGTAGCCGTCCCAGGAGCGGGCGTCGCGATAATAGAGGACCTTCATGCAGTCGCGGATGACCTGGACAGCCTGATCGCGAGTCAGGTTTGCGGCGTCCTCCTCGGTGGCGGCGTATTTGCGCATGATGGGCTGGGCGAGCATGGAGCCGAAGCCGGTGGCGAGCGAGGGCGAGGAGAAGACGGTTCCGCGCAGGTCTGCGGCGGCCAGGAATGGCTTGCCCGTGGCGCCGCTGAATCCCGCGACCAGGACCTGGTTCCAAAGGGGGTCAAACTTGTTGCGACGGTGATAAAAGAGCTTGGCGAGGTACTTGTGCAAGTTCTCGGCTGACAGGCCGGACAGCGGGTGGTTCTCGTCGGTGGCCGGGTCTGCACCAGGGGCGGCCTCGCCGGACGTGGTGGCACCGCTGCCGCGGTAGGCCTCGTCGATCTCGAGCTCGCCTAGGTGCCGGTCCAGGAACTGCATGTCGCTGACGTCGCCCGAGAAGCCGACGACCGAGGTGCCCGCAAAGGGCCGCAGCCGCTTGATGTCGCTAAAGCGCGCCAGCGAGCCGTACGACGCCAAGTTGTCTGCCGCCAGCACCACGCCGTCCTTGAACTTGAGGCCCAGCACTGAAGTTCCCGTCACGGCGGGCGACTGCGTGTGGGTCTTGGGGCCCGAGCTGTTGAGGTAAGAGTGGTCGTAGGCGCCGTAGACGTCGTCACGGGGGCGGCCCCAGGCTTGTGGGCGGTGGTCCATGATGGCTGGCCGGCTAGAGCAGAGAACAACGGCGAGGGTCCAGGGTGGCTTTGGTGGGAAACGGAGGATTCGGATGGTCGTTTTTTGCAGAGGTGGGAATCCGAATGTTTGGTGATGGTCTGTCTGTCTGTCCGTCCGTCTGTTTTGAGGAAACGACGTCAGTTGGGTGCTTGCAGTGGAGCTGACTCGGACCTCTTGAGGGGTCGAGCCGCCGTAGAGGGTTGAGGTATTGGGGTCAGCACTTACCTGGTCGTAGAGATGGTTCAACGGCAGAGCAGAGCAATAGTTGATGGTGATGGCAGGAGCATGAGGAGATGGAGGGTGAAGGTGGTGGTGGGTGCAGATGGAGAGCTTCATCAGCCCCCAGCTCGACGGGACCAGGGGAGCGAGCTGTCGCGTTCAGGTGCTGCCTCCTAGGCGCAGGAACCACTGCAGCCCGGCAGCTGCGCTCTGCTGGCCAATGGGGAGCTGAGTTGTTTAGGCCCCACTCACGAATGATCGGTTATCTAGTACATATTCATGCAAAAGGTACGTACCCTCGAGCCGAGTGTCTGTCTGATCGTTTGAACTCCTCACCTACCACAGTAATCGCTGCGTCGTTTTTGCCCTACACATAATACTTCCTTTCTACTTCCTTTTTGAAAGTGCAGTCGGCCGGATCTTCATACATAGGTAGTTCCTGTGAAACCAATTGCGTCTACTATGGCACTACTGGTAGCCTACGGCAGCAGCGACGAGGAGGGAGATGAGGTTCAGTCACCCGCGGCCTCAGCTTCGGTATGGACATTGACACGCACATGCCTGCAAGAGTGATTCGCAAGAGTGATTCCAGAATAGTCTGCTCGCAGGGACTGACCAGGATGTAGGAAACGCAGAACGCTCGAGATCAGTCAGAAATAGGACCCTCGCAGGCAGCAAAAGTGTTGGGAAAAGAGGCCCTCGTCTCACCACCATCACCGTCGCCGTCAAAGACAGAGAAGTCTGCCACAGCACCAGAGACAGCGCCAGTGTTTCCATCAGGACCAGTGGCCATGGGCCCGAATCTACCTCCAGCAGATCAGAGAGAGGCCTACCCAGAGCAAGGAGATGAGAAGGACCTGCAACAGGACCAGGACCAGGACCAGGACGCGCACACAGACCAATCCCGTCCACCATCATCACCATACTCGGCCAACAGAGCCCTGCTACACCAGCTCACACTCCCCACGGTCCCAGATCTCGACATCCCCCCATCGCCACCACCAGGCTCTCCCTCATCAGATGCAAGGCGGGCAGCCCTCACCGCCAAGTTCGACAAGTTCCTCGAGCTTAAGCGCACCAAGGGCGTGCACTTCAACGCCCGTATCGCCGAATCCCATGCCTTCCGCAACCCGGAGCAGACTGACAAGCTTCTGAGTTTCGTCGGGATAGACACAAAGTTTGGCAGAGACTCTGGCGCCGTTGGTGCAGGCCAGTACTCCACCACGCTGCCTGCCGACCTCTGGGACCCTGCCGGCTTCCCTGCTTGGGCATACCGTGGGCGACTACGGCTGGCGCAAGAAAAATTGTTGAAAGAGAGGACAAGGGCGCAGGGTGAGGCAGTCCAATTTGTCCAGGCAGCAAATCCTTAGAACGTGACGCGCACTTGGACGTTCGCAGGGGACCGCCCCGTGGTCTCCAGCGTCTGAATGGTCGGCTTTGAAATAATAAATTTTATGGGGTCAAGACATCGGCCGGCGATTAGACAAGCGCCGTTTCGGAACCTTATGCAATAGCATGCGAACAGCGATGGACACAGAGAAAAGGCGAGGCTCCAGTCAGTAACGGGCGACATACTCGACGGCTGAAAGGCGGTGTTATCAGAAGGCCCGAAGGCATACAAGACCTGGGACCACACAGTCGTGTCCGAACAGGGGTCTACGGGTATGCCCCAGGTGGTTGGGAGCTCGCGTCGCTGGTCCTGGTCCAGAACCGGCGCAGGGAGGTTCCATCACGTCTACTCATAACAACAAATCAGCGTCGAGCCTCACAACCTCGATCCATCACTTCAAATTACACTGAACAAGTCTTTGATTGAGGTATATCGTCACTTGGTGCGTCATATTTGCGCACAGTGGCGTGACTGCATCAAAAGAATATGTATATGCAGAATCAAGCGTTCCGGACTGGTTCAAGACGCCTGAAATATCGCGGAGGCAATTTTTTTGTCGTCTTAGGGTGTCACCACCTTGTTCGCCACCCAGTTCGCCATAACCTCTGACGGCGCAAACATTAACTCACTGAGCACAGCTCGATGATTATCTGTCAGACAGCATAGTGTTAAAACCCCACTCCTCGGTCTTTCCCATGATAGCATCAAGCGCACACATGCAGCGCTCACGAAACAAATGACAGCCCCGCCCTCCTCGCATCGGAGCAGGTGATGGTCAGGCCCAGCTCCTCGAGGTCGGCGCCAACGTCGATCTCAACGCTCTGGTTGGTCGAGGCGAGCGAGTCTTTGTAGTAGCTGAGATACTGGCCGTTATTGACGACGTTGTCGCCCTGCAGCTGCATGGGAAGCACGCCGTGCTCGCAGAAGGGCCGCTGCTGTATCACCTGCAGGATCGGCGTCTGCGAGATGTTGGCGTGCATGGTGAAGTTGTTGATGCCCGGGCGCACCACCATGTTGTCGACAAACACGCGCCCAATGTTCTGGCCCTGGAGGTAATTGATAAAGGTTGTGTTGCCCTGCATTTTTTTTCGACTTTGTCAGCATCGAGTTCCTTGTTTCTACATTCCTCACTTTGTTCGGACGGCTTGATTGCAAGGACACAACGTACAATGTCAAAGGTTAGAAGTGAGACATTGGGAATAGCCACGGTTCCAAAGAAATTGTCGCCGTTCTCATCGGGGGTCAGCTGGACGCGGGACTCGGGAACCGTGATGCCGTTGAAGTTGTTGAGCCCCTTGAGCTCGACGACTTTCTTGAATCGGACGGGGTACTTGCGCGAGATGCCATTGACCTTGAGGCGGGTATCGCCCTCGACGGTGACGCGCAGGGTCTCGTTGGCGAGGACCCAGGTGTTGAAGACGGTAAAGGCATTCATGTCGAGGATGTCGATGAATTGCGTCAGGTTGACGGCGGATTGTGAAGCCGACGTCGTCTGCGGGAACTGCAGCCGCGCGAAGGGCGTCTGCGGTTCCCAGTCCTCCAGGTACATGACTCCTTCGAAAGGGTCGATGACGGCGTGGATGCTATCGTCGGCTCTCAGTGTGCTGTTGATGGCCATGGTGAAGTTCTCCGACTGCGCCTGCGAGAGGATGATGCCCTGGATGGTCAGGTCTGCGCCGTCAACTCGCTGCTGGGCGATCCTGGGAACGGCAACAAAGATGCTGGGTTAAGATGTCAGTGTCTGATCGACCGATTAAATCCACCTCAATAAGCTCCACGCCGCCTCTCTCTCTCTCCCCCCATCTCCCAGCCTCCCCCCCCCCCCCCCCAAAAAAAAAAGAAAAAACTCCTTCCTCCCGGCCAGATCCACCTGCTCGGCCGAAACAACCAAGCCGCTCCGTGAGACTCAACGCCAGGTGAAAGGGGGGACTTACATCAGGCATACTACCAGCACAACGATGGCAATGAAAACCAGGAGATGTGCCCACCACCATCTTGCGCAATGCCTCTTTAGCTTCTGGCCTCTCGTCAGTCCTCCACTGTTCTCCGCGTGCTCATATACCCGGTCTGCTTTATCCGACATGGTGATTGCCGGTAGGATCTGGTTCCTGCCCCCGCCCTGGTGACCGGTGGATGAATCCCTCGTTTTCTCTCGGTTGGGCTGATTCTCGTACTGGATCTCCTTCTCGTCGCCAACAAAGTGACGCCTGATCCTGCTGAATAGTCCGCGTGATGGCACCCCGGAAACTAGGTATCGTGTCGTGATGGGCCGTCACCGAGGTCCTGGAAGACTGACGCATAAGAGGGCGGTGGCCGGATCGAGTGTCTCGACGAGTGTGTCTGGTTTGCAGGCGGTGATGACTGTGCCCTCATAAGAGCATTGATCCCTTGTGCTGATAGGCGCTGGGCTCAGGCTTATAAGAGTATGCAGGAGTCGCAACGGGTGGCTTCCGATTTCCACTCGGGGCATCACATGGTATCAATGAGAGGTGAATCCTTGGACGAAGAGTGGACTTGGGGCGTCCGGGGTCCCGAGGCGGAGAAATACCCGAATGGGCGATGGGACCAAGGGATAGATTGAGCTGGCAACCTTCGTTTCTGTGATCAAATCGGTCAACTGGTGCAGTCCTGACCTAGTCCCCGTCTCGTGTCGTTGTCTTTTTATTATGAATAGCACTTGTCAGGGGACGGTACTATCCAAGGAAGGACTGGGCCGAAGTGGGAAGCAAGTGGCCGGGGATGGTTACATTCTTGTCACTGATCGGTTTATTACTCGGGCGGCATGGGTAACCCATGTTCAGCGCTACTGCTGTGTACATGCGTCCAGCTGTAGTGTAGTGTACGTACGGTGTACGGAGTAGGAGTACTGTGGCAGGTTGACAACTGATTTCTAAGTTTGTTCGACGAGAAGAATGGCCGCAAATCTTAGACCATGCCTTTTCCGGTAGGAGAAGGAGAAAACCAATCTGGTATGACACCAGGAAAAGGCAGAGAGGTTAGCTGGGCTGCGTCTATTCTGGATTCCTTGTCAGTTGTCACCCCTTTTCTTTATGCTTTAAGAATCTACATTCTGCTGCAGGGCTGACAACATTTGAATGACTTCAGGTTATCAGCAACTCAGAGTTGAGACCTTCTCTTCTCCTCAAGTGCACTGTGCTCCTCCTGAAGTCCGCTCTTCCCAATCTCTACTGTGTACCTGAAATATGAGAGCAATGCCCCTCCTCTTCTCCACCACCACCATCACCACGCCCCCGTGCCACCCTCGTACAGAGACGACTCGCGTGATGTACCCGCCAATGCTGAACCAGCAGAAACAGGACTGGTCACTGCAGGTCCTGCGCGACAAGCATCATTTTAGGGTGCCTGTCATCGGCCGCATTAGGGCTCAGCTTCCCCCGTGGAGGCAGGGAGGACGGGCACAAGTGCCGCTTCGAGAATAATTACTGGCCGATCCCCTGCACAATTTCATTGGTATGGTCCACCCTGCCCAACCCTCCCCAGGTTTCCCCGGGCTGCCCAGTCCTCTCCTCCCCGCACAAAGGTGGCCACGCATGGTTGGCCGCGGGCCTTCGCCCCACACGCCGAAAGCTTTTATCGATTTTGCCTGTGCTTGGCACTGGGAATAAGATGTCGTTATGAAACTCTATTGGGCCGTCGCCAGCCTGAGTCCTGCCTGACGAGGGGCTAACAAACAAACCTCCGAGGCAGCTTGTGAAATCTCCAGATGTCGGGCATGTGCGCTCATGTGCGCTCATGTGAGTTCTAAAATTTCCTTTCTCTCACGACTGGTGCGCAGAATATATCATGCCCAGGCTTGCGATCTCGAGCAATCTCTCTGCCACACCTGCTCTGCCGTATCGACCACTTAGAAAACGTGGCTCACACATCCAAGTCCTCTGTCGCTGATGCGGAGGACCTCGACAGCTCTTTCGGCTGTGGCGCACGGAAGCACTGCTGCATGTGGTCATGATGGGATGATGAAATCACTTCTCAGCAAACTAAGAAGCCATCGGCTTATGGCATTTTGCCTAGGCCATCGCTAGTGATGGTTCGTTCAAGCCCACCTTTATGTACCCGTTTCCTCGGCGCAATCGTTTGGACGACACAAGACGATTTCCACCAAGGTTAGCAAGCCACATAATTACCTAAGAAGTAAAGTACCTGGACCTCTCGGCCCTTCAACAGCTTCGACCATTTCTCTTGGTTCCAGCAGCGTCGCCTCGAGCTTTGGTGGTTTCCAGATGTCCTAGCTGGACATTGTCTCGTCGAATGTCATTGGGATCCAACCATGTAGTCGTGAGCTATATATACTTCACCGCGGCCACCATTTACAAAAAGGGCAAAGCCTTACCAGGTCTGGCCAATTCTTGTCACTCATCTTCTGTCTGATCTTCGCCCCAGACCTCATCAGACTTGGCAATCAACCGAGCAATCAACCGAGCACAGGTGACCGGTCTACTCGCGCAGCTCGACCGTGAAATAAGATCCGATGCTCAACCACTGCATGGGTGGCCTCTGAATGGAAGCTCGTCCACCTCAAACATGCTGATTATCACATTTCAAGACTGTCGTTTTCTATTAAATCGAGATTTATCTACCCACTGGATATGTAGGGGAAAACAGGTCTTCCTTGTATCAGGGATTGCAAGGCTTGATAGGTGTAAAGAACATTGAAGCAACCTACCAATTGGGATACTCACCCCTAGTAGTATCTGGAAATATCTCATACCTAGGTACTTGTTTGACGGCTGAGCGGATAGCAGACAGACAGATACCCTAGGGTACACAATTGAGAGGAAAAATACGGCATGGGCGAAGCCTTCTCCTTCACTGGTGGCAATAAACTCCATCCGTACTAACTAATGTAACAAAACGCCTGATGCGATATGTGCTGGCTAAACCAGCCTGTTTCAATGTGTTTGTTCTGCCCTCTTGTTGGTGTAGTTTATATTTCCTTGCTCGCTTTCTTTTCTTTGCCTGCGGACTCTAGAGCTTCCTCTAACTAAGTGCTGCTTTAGCTTTATGCAAGTTCTCTAAGGAGTTAGGGATGCATGCTGTGTTTTCTTTTTAATACTTATCGACTTTCTACTAAGGTAATTACTTATCAATGACCCAAAGTCAACTCTAGCAGGAGTTCAACAACACAAAATAGCTTATTAGTTAAGACAAACCTTCTAGTCTCTTTTCTAGCCAACCCATTTTTCACACTTGTGTCACCTTGCCTCCGTTCTAGCATTTAATATAAGAACGGATATTCGCAAGGTAAAAAACGGATAGTATAAAGCAATATATATACCTAGGACACTAATATTCATTTACACTACTAGTTAACTATATAAAATAATAAGATATAGTTCTTAACTGTATATTTACTATTAATTTTATTTTTACTTTAGTAGTTACCTACGTTTTTCCTTATTATTTAAGCTATTCTACTTTATACCTAGTTAATCTCTAAAATATTAGAAAATCTAATTCTAATAAATTAAGATATATTTCTAATAGTAAGATAATTAATTATAAGAGGACTATAGCTTACATTATTAGTTATACGTAGTTAGTAAGTAAGTATTATATATTAGGTAAAGGAGAACTTATAAGTTTATAAGTTAGGGTATAAAAGTATTAATTTAGGTAGTATATATAAGAAGTAAGGTTAAATAAAGCGCTCTAATTACCTAGGTAGCTAGCGGTATATATTACCTTATACTATCCGTTTTCTACCTTACGAATATTCGTTCTCTTTAATATAGTATTATTTAGGGTAGTATAGAACGAGACTAAATTACTAAATTTAAATATATCTTTACCCTACTTTATATAGCTAAAACATTTACTTAGTTTCGGACTACTATCTTTAATAAGCTAGGCTTTAGGAAAAGGTTAACTAAATACTAGGGGAGCTTTAGGACTCTAAAATCTCCATAAACGGTGATTCACCTAGTCAATACAGGAAATTGAATTCAATGGTGCTGCTACAGGGGATAGATAGGGTTTGTTGGAAATGTGGAGAAGGAATCATGGTTCCTTGTGCGTATCATCGACGTTGGGCCTGCACCTTTTGAACAGAACTTAGACAAAGCTTCAAGCTACCTACACTAGGGTACAGGGCTGGTAACTCGAAAAGCAGTATTTCGCAGCCAGTAAAGAATCGTGGGCGCCCAGGGCCGAAGGCGTCAGTAGTCTGTCTGGGTTGGCTGGGTGTGGCAAGGACCGCGGTAAGTAATCAAGTCAAGGCGTCCTTACGAGATCCCTTGTTGAATGGCAATGGAATTCCATGGCTGGGGACGTTTCAGGAGCACGCAAACGATTTTTACCTAGCAATTTACCTAGGTATTAGTATGCGAGGATGGTAGCGCAGGGAACCTTGGAATGTTGTGGATGGCTGGATCGTTTGTGGCGGATTGTCCATTCAATGTTCCAATATAAATAGACCGAACAGATCCCCGTCCACAATCTGATTTCCAAGGAACTCATGAGCAATAAGGCACATACGCTATTTTTTTCTGGATCCGGCAGCCCAGGATACAATGTAAATATTGCAGATTCCAGCCCGGCCTGCTGGGAACGCACCAGAGATCCCGGCGACGCTTCTACGACAGCATCTGTAAATGAAATGGATAGGTGTCCGGTTGCATACCTAGGTGGTGGAATATTGAATTAAATAAGTATAATGTCCTATGAGATCTCTTTGGTCAAATATGCTTACTGCTAGTACATATGTACTAAGTGTGCACAAGCCATGCAATCAGAGAAGTAAAAGCCCGGGAGCCACACGCTTTGGAAGCTGAAGATACAGAGATGGTCGTCCTCGTTGTCGACAATGATGTTCGCCCGAACAAGAGGTCTTACTGGATGTAATTGGTTTGGGTTTTGGCTTCAGACAGACAGATATCCGAGTCATTTTCGGATTCGGAACAATCCATGTTGCTATAATAATGGGTTATAAAGTTCAAGCTGGCTGCAAAGTTTCTTATTGGTACTGTTATTAATATTCCATCCTGTTTTGCGTCGTGGAGATAGCTTTGGATCTTGAGGGGAAACATATAAGCAGGAAGAAAACATTGAAGGATACGCTCCTTACTAGGGGTACCCCAGTAATATACCCTAAAGTCTTCCTACCTAGGCTTAAGTAGGTGAGTCTGTCTGCTGAGTCCAGCTCGCTTATGCAGCTGAAATCCATGATACCTCTAATCTTTCAGGCCCTAAATGCGCTGGAGAGTTGATCCCGTGGGCAGCGAGGGGGGGCCCATTACAATCACCTTTTGGTTTGAGAAAATGGACACCGGGTCCAAGGAAGGTCGCGTCACGTACCGGCCACTGGAGAGCTCTACAGGAAGCTCGCTGAAGAATATGGACTATGCTCAAGTGCTGGCATAGCGGCTGTGGAGAAACGAAGCCAAAGTTGCTAGTGGGGCTGAAAGTAAGGAACCAGAGGCGGATATGTTCACCAAAGGTGGCCATGCGCATCCTACATCAAGGCAAGATCTTGCAGACCCCCCCCCCCGGCCCTAACTTGACGTTGTTATGCACTCTGAGCTGACATAGTCTCTCAAGACAGTGAGGCCAGGATTCATGAGACTCAAGTGCTTCAGTATTCAGTAACACCAGTTGACAAGGCTGCATGAAGCGGCAGACTCACCGACGTCACGACCAATCAGTGGCAACTCCGATCTACCTACGTATTGCAGCCTTGTCCCCATGAATCACAGCCCACATACCCAGTACGCTGTCTTGAGCACTTGGAGAATGGGGTTGCATCTGACCCCATTTGAACTCAGGGCATCCACAGGGTCGATGTCTGCTTCGCACGGTGTCATTCCTCCTAATACTCCGCTGCCAGTTGGCACCACGAGTCCAGTGTGTAGGACTCCCAAACAGACCAGTAGCCCCTTTCTGATAACTATCTTCCTTGTATGAATGATGATTCAAGAGAATGAGAAAGGATCTCAACAGTAATGGGCCACTCTTCACTTGGGCGCCAGCACAAATAGAGGATATCTAACGCCCCCCCCCCATGGTAGTAGACACACTAATGGACTCGTATATAGATAGCTAAGACCTTAATATATAATTTCTCGTACTACGCACTATAGTGACTAAACCTAGCGCCGCAAGGAGGCCGATAAGTCGTGCGTCTAAGTACTTTTTTAAGAGTATAGTAGGTCTTTAAAGATCTCCCGCACACTTAGTATCAGCACTATTACTACTATTACTACTTACTACTTCTAACTATTTATAACTTTACGTAGAATTTCTTTATATTAAGTAGGTAATAGCATTTTACTTATCTTAAATCGCTTTTTAAAACTATATATAACTACCTTATATAACTACCTTATATAACTTTATAAAGATATAGTTTATATAGTTTATAGAAATACGTAATATATACTTTATTTCCAATATTATATTATAAGTGAGTAGACATTCTATATTATTACTATAAAAAGCTTTAAAATATATTTAAACTCTAATAAATTAAATAAATATAAAAAGATTATAAAATAAAAATCTTATTACATTATAATTTCTAAAAGATACCTTTTAAAACTTATTAATGTAACTCTTATATATATTTCTTATATAATAATAATATTACTTTAGCTCACGTGTTAAATATAACTTTATAATATAATATTAATTAAAAACTTAATATAATACTTGAAGTAAACTAAATTTAGTTTATAATGTTTTATACTTAGTTTATAAGCTTTCCTTATAAGTTTTATAACGAGATTTTAAATAGTATACGTGTTAAAAATACTATTTACTAAAGGTTATATATTAGTAAGTTAGTTTATAAAATATAACGTTTATATATAAATCTTTAAACATTAACTTTTAATTAGTAATTAAGACTCTAAACCTATTAAAGTAACTATATATAGTAGCTTTTAAAACTTTTATTATTATCTAAAAAAGTAACTAACTTTATAGCTAACTAATCGGTAATATAAATTATTTTATATATTAAAAGACTATAGTAGTATATAGTAAAATTTTTATTACTTTTTAAATTTTATTCTTACTTACTTTAGAACTTTATATAAAAAACTTTTATAACTTAATATATTACCTATTAAAAATTCTAAGTTTTTTAACTTATAATAAATAGTTAAGTATATAAGTCTTATCTAATTATTTATTCTATATAGTTCTTATAAACCTATTAATACACACTTTCATTAAGGTTTTATAGAGTTAATATTATAGCTTTTTAGGCTCTATCGGCACCGCGCAGGTAACGATTTAGGCAACAGGAAGGGCCTTACGGATCTTGGATAGGGCAAACTCCGAGCAGTTAGACTTGGCGCGTCGCGCAAAGTCAGCCAGCATGTGCAAGCTTAGTAGAGCACATTATTAAAAGGCTCATAGTCCCATAGCTATTTAGGCTTTACTTAGCTTATAATATATGCTTTAATTCCCTAACATGTTCAATAAAAAACAGTCTGTAGAGGTATATTCGTTTCTAGAGAAAAGGTTTTGTGATGTGGGTGTTTTAATGTGTCGTGAGAATTTATGGTGGGACGCGGGTGTGAGGGAGACTTTTCGAGGCCCACTGTCGTCGGCCATTTTGCGCTATGAGATAGCACTGAGGGTGGTCAGTACCTAGGTATCGAGGCAGCCCCCCCAGGTGCCCTGCCCCCACGCCAAACACGGTTGACTCGGCCCTCGGCGGGGATCTGATGCTCACTGGCAGGGTTTCTGCACGTCAGAATGTGAGCTGAGAAAGGAAGAGCAACAGGACGAAAGGGGTGAGGGACAATTAAGTTGAGGATAGTCACTGTAATGAGTGGATACTGAACCAACTCCAAGACAGGCATGGATTAGGTCAAGGAAACGGCAGAAACGGAGACTGAAAAGAATCTTGGTAGTGAGAGAGGGTCTGGGCGGGACGATACACGTGTAATCTGTAATCTGTAGATACGTGAAGAGAGATGACGGAAGGTTCGCCTATCACAATCATCAACCACAACACCAACGGGCCGAGACACCCAAGCTGCCAAGCTGCCAGGCTGTCAAGGCAGGGCACGAGGGTGCCTGCCCCTGGCTCCCTGCATGCATGTTTGCCTTGACTGCCTTCTTGTTTTTGTTCGCTACTTCGCTTGTTTCCTCTGGGCAGACAGTAGACTGGCAGACTGGGCAGATTGGCTGCAGCCGTCTTTGCGCACTTTCGGATCGGCAGCTGGGGTCCACCGGGCCTTGGCTGATAACGGCGCCGAAAACCTGGCCTGATACGGTATCGATATGCTACCAGTAGAGTATACACATCATTGCAACATTGCAACATTGCAATCTTGACCGCATCTCCATCTCTGCATCAGCACCTCTGCATCAGCACCCTCTAACTAGCTACACACGACCGTTGGTTAGTTAGGTACCTAGGTACTTAACTAGGTACGGACACTGAGGTCAATTTCCAGCCCCCCCCCCATTCTCCAAAAAAATCTGGGGTGGGCAGTGCCAGTGAGAAAGTCCCAGGAAGCCAAGCCGCCGCCCCGTGGCGCTAATTGCCAGCGTCAATCTCCCCAAACTCCCGGGAACCGATCCACGGAGTAAGGCCATCTTCTGCCACGCAATTTTGGGACATAAATAGACCTGAGGCTATACGTACAGTCCCTGCACATGTTGCATGGTCCTTGTCTGACATCTGGCGAGAACCAAAGATTTGCACCGCCAGCCCCAAGCCATGTTGCGCGTTTGATGCTATCACTGTCTATCTATCTGCGTGTGTTTCGACATGTGCCGATCTCGACACAATAGGGATACATTACAGTACCTACACATCACACATTGCATATTACACAAGTACACAGTAGTCAGTCGCCAGGCGCAATGAACAACCGGTTCCAGCACCACTCCGCATAGGGCATAGCCCACCACCATGCGCCGGCGATCACGGACGGCGGTCAGATGTGGAGTTCGTTGATGAAAATGTGCCCATTCGCTGCTGCTCATTCAAAACGCGACTAACCCGACCCCCCAAAAAAGACCGCCCCTCCCCTCCCCCCTCCCCCCCCGGCGCGTTCGTAAAGCTCCACCTCATCCTCCTTGCGTCAACCGGTTCTGTGCTGGACGACTTTGTTCACTCATGGTGCCTTTCCACCTGGCCCGTTTATCTCTCCTTCCCTCTCACCCCCTCTGTGGTCTCCGGTTTGCTTCTACACCCTTCTGTCGCTTTGGCCCTGCTTTCTTCAAGTCATTCAGGCCCTTGACGCTCGTTTTGTGAACCTTCACATTTTCCAGAAGCCCATCTATTATCTGCCCGTTCTGCTCGTTTCCCAAAACCTCTCGGGACCCGGCCGAGTCTGTGTTGCCGGGACAAGATCAAGAGATATCCACAACCGACCGCAACAGCCACCCGACTTGTTCGTGCCAACGACACCTGGGCAAGCACCAGGACCGCTCGTGGCTGGAGCTCATCTGACGCACTCCCCAACCGCTCAGTCGCGACGCAGCGTCTGTCGACAGTCCGTCTTGTAAACAACTGCTCAATAAAGTCGAGGCTGGAGAACCCCCCCCCATACCCACCCAACAAGAGAGCCATAGCCCCGGACCCGGCCACATTTCCAGCTCTGCTGCTCTGCCGAGAAGCGCTGCTGCCGCTGCTTTGTACTTGGTGGCCGTTGGAGCGGGAAAAAAGGGCCCCGCCTCGGCCTCACTATATTTGTCCGACCTGACAGCAGCGACTCGACAACGCTTCAGAACGCCTTGCTTTTGTTTTGTTTCTCTTGCCCTCCCAGGACCCGCTCTTCCCCTCCAGGTGGGACTTGCATCGCTGTTACCATTCGAGACTTGCACAAATCCCCGGAAAGCATCAGACATTTCACGGGGGTAAATGCTCGGATGTTCCGGACGCCCATGTGGAGGATGACGACAGAGTGTCGACACCGAGGCTGAATCTTGAAGTGCACAATAAACCATCGTTTAGTTTTAGTTTGATTTGGTCCTTTTTTTCTTCTTTTTTCTCTTCACTTCTGCCAGCAGCATCCGGTCGTTACGCTCTGCAAAAAACCAGTCTACCCGCCCATCCGGCCAGCCCAGGAGAGGCACCGGAGACCAGTCCAGTAAACCATAACCCCCCCCCCTCCACACCCTCTTTTCGTTCCTTCTGAGGGAGACAAAGCCAGATTCTCTGCGACAGCATGGCAGCCGCCAACGTCGTCGCCCGGCCGCCCGTGCCGGCGGCGGCGAATCAGCACAAACCACGGGCCAGTGGCTCGTGGGACGACCTGCTGCGCAACAAGGGCCAGGACAAGATGCAGCAGGCGCGGGCGCGTGCTGCTCAGCACGGCGAGAACTATGGCGGTAACAGCAACACCAACATGTCGAGGCGGCCGTACAGCAGCGGCGTGGACTGGAGGCCGATGAGCCAGGTGGATCAGCCACCTATGCAACCACAACCTGTGCGCGCCCGCATGGAACTGCACCACGCCAACCAGCGATCGTCGCAGGCATTCGCCGCGCACATCGCCGCACTCAACGGGAATGCGGCAACGTCGCCACTGTCGCGCGAGGTCACGCTCGGGCCGGAATTCGACACCGGCTCCCCGGACTACGGCATCATGCCGTTCGAGATTAATCATCGCAGCCTCAAGTATAACCGCCGATCCCAGACCTACCCCTTATCACAGCCTCAGCATGCGCCGACCTTGCAAAGGCCAGGGATGTACGGCCGGCCCCGGCCGGGCAGCTTCCACTCGTTCGACGGGACGGTGGACAGCCAGGGCCGGATGCGTGCCAACAGCTGGGGCGGGATGCCGGTCATTGAGGAGGCCCACGCCTCCGGGACGTTCCCCCTCGCACACCACAACACCCACCAGCACGCGTACCGCAGCTCGGTGCCGGCGTGGCAGAGGCGGCCGGAGCCGTTGAAGCAGCAGGCGCAGGCGGCGGGGGCGGCACGAGCCCGCAGGCCCGCGCCAGATGAGCTGTTCAACAAGCTGCCTGTCGAGGTGCTGCGGCTGGTGCTGGAGTACGTGAGGGCAGGACACCTGGACGACAGGAACAGCGGCAGCAACAGCTGCGCGACGTGTTGGATGCGAGACTGCTGCGCCGTGGCGCTGTGCAACAGGAGGCTGCTCGCGGTTGCGAGGGCGGCGCTGTATGGCGACATCCAGCTCGTCGGGAAGGACGGCGCGCAGATGAGCAAGAGGTACAAGTTGTACGCGCCACGGCTGGTGCTCCTGCGGCGCACGCTCCGCGCCAACAGGAGTCTCGGGGCTGTGGTACGCTCGCTCAAGGTGCCCGCGCTCCCAGACGGCGCACCCGTCGAGGCGACAAAGTACCATGACGTGGTGGCGTCGGTGGTAATGGCGTGTCCCAACCTCGAGAGGCTGGACGGCTTCTACCCCAGCTATCGGCACGGCAGCGAGAGCCACCTCCTGCACGCCCTGGAGACGAGGCGGAAACTCAAGGAGATGACCTGGGTCGTTGAGGCGACGCCACCAGAGGCGTCACCTTCGTCGGACAACAGCCGCGCGGGGAAAAGAACATCACAGTCCCGAAAGAGGCAGTCCAGATGGATGCCGTCGACGTCGGTGCTCGCGGACGAAAGCATCCCAGAGCGCAGCCAGAAGCTGGCAGAGGTGCATGCCAACCGCTTCGTGATGCGGCACGACAACTGGAAAGAGCTGACCCACCTGACCATTCACTGTGTGCCGGGCGCAGGCTTGTCAACTGACGGCAGGGCTGTCGCCGCGGTCCTTGCCCTCCTCCCCGGAATCGACTCGCTATACCTGTCCCACCTGCCGGAGAGCTCCTTCAATGACGAATCCCTCCTGAGGCTACCGAGGGCTCTCAAGAAGCTTGGCATCGCGCACTGTGCCGGCGTGACCACCTCAGGCCTAACAACCTTTGCGACCCGCTCTGCCGCAGCCAGATCTCTCGAGGCGCTGACGCTGCTTCACCAGGGCATCGATAGCGTAGACGCCCTGGTACGGATGCTAGCGAAGCTCGGTGAACTTACGACCCTCAACGTCGTGCAGGCAGCAGCTCCCGCGGTCGGTGATGACACATTCTTGTTCATGCCGTACCTCGCGTCGCGGTCGCTGAAGAAGTTGCATTGGGATGTCCTCGAGAGCAGCGTCATCGCGGCGACAAGAGCAGACGACGTACTGTCGCGCAGCATCGCGGCCGGCGGGTTCCCGCAGCTGCGCGCGGTGCGTGTGCCCAACGACCCGGACGGGCTCTTCCAGGCGCTCTGCAAGCCCAAGGAGCGGGCAGACCTCCCCGGCGACAGGTACCGCAAGGCTGGGCTGGCGAGCCAGGCCCCCAGCGCCAAAAGCTACAGCAAATCGTCCACTAACCTGGCCAACGTGGAAGACCCGGGCGCGCGGTCCTCGTCCGATACGAGGGACAGTGGCAAGGAGCTCCGCCTGCTGCCGGCGCGTGAGTATGGGAGCGACCTGCACGCGGCGCGGCTGGCGGCGCAGGGGCGGCTGGAGGCTGCGCGGCGGTTCCCACGCTTTGAGGCAACTGTGGTTGACGAGAGCGGTGAGGTGGTCTCGAGTGAGGGACTGGCTGGGTTCATCGGCGATGCGGGCAGCCGGATACAATACTGCCTCGTGCCAGACCAAGGGGGGACGGACTCGCGGGGCGGGCTCGCTGTCATGGATGATTTGCTCGGCGACGGTGGCGAGGACCTGCTTCGGAAGGGCGATGTTAGCAGTAATGCTGGGGGTGGCTTTGGCACCGGGCTGGCGCCTTGCTGCCTAGGCCCGGGACAAGCGCATAAGAAGGCCGACGGCACGCCCAGTCGGGGGAGACTCATCAAGCGAGACAGCGGAGGGAAGGCCAGCAAGGACAAGGACAAGGACAAGGACAAGGAGCGGGACGGCCGTGATGGCGAGGATGTTGGCAGGGCGAGGGAAGGGTGCACAGGACGGTGGAACTCGTATAATTCCGAGGGGCTGGTGGACAAGAAGAGCGCCTCTGGAGAACGATGGTTGCACGTCGAACGAGGACGGTGGAGGGGCCGAGTGGAGCTGTCTTGACAGAAAAGGCGCAGAGGCTCGAGGGACCGAGAGATATACCCAAACATGCGACGACGATTTTCACTGTTTTATATAGAGACAAGTCCCAAGTCTGAACCAGACAAGGCGGATAAAAGGTAGTCGTAATGGATAATGTTCAAGACCAACCTAACAATTGAAGGCAGTACACAAATGGCAGGCAGGCTCGAGACTGTTTCACTGATCATGATGAACGGCTTCAGGGTTAAAGTTGGTGGGGGGGGGGGGTAAAAAGGTCCCCATCGCCATTCAACCCCGACACAACCCTAAAGGTTCCCTTCCAGGCACAGCAGTTCTCTGACGTCATCGCAGCCGAAGCCGAGTCCGGCCGGAAACGCCGAGCGAGTCGGCGGCCCAACAGCTAGCTACATATGAAGCATCACTTGACTTGACACCAGCCACGCATGCGCAGACGAGTCTGACCAGCCCGAAACCATGCGCACAATCTTTGCCTCGACAAGCCGCAGCCTCTGCGCCAGCTGCAACGCGCAGCCAAGGGCGTGTCCGCGATTGGCATCAGCATCAGCAGCTGCAAGGACCTATTCGGCGGCGAGACCGGCGCCACGAGTCCCATTGAAACCCCAGACAAGGCAGCACCGGCAGCAGCAGCAGCAGCAGCAGCGCAGGTGGCTGTCCTCGCAATCTCAACCCGAAGCTGCCGAGGACGCCCAGCGCCAACGCCAGGATCGAAGCCGGCCGGCCAACAACGAGTCGGGCCACACAAAGCCCCCCCTCCCATACTACGACCTCTTCCCCGAGACTCTTCCGCAGGGCCCCCCGCCCGACGGTCCCTTCGACATCGACTTGCGGGCCCTCCGCCGCGAGTTCCTGCGCTTGCAGGCCGCCAGCCACCCAGACTACTTCCACTCTGCATCGACCTCCTCGAACCCCTCAAGCTCACCATCCGACCCGGAAGACACCTCGGCAGCGAGACGCCACCGCCAGGCCGAGGCCGCCTCAAGCCACATCAACGCCGCCTACAAGACGCTGTCGCACCCGCTCCTCCGCGCCCAGTACATCCTCGCCGAGAGGTACGGGGTCGACCTGGCCGGGGACGAGGCCGGCAGCCACGCGGGCGGGGCTGCCGGTGTCGGCGCCGGCGCCGACCCGGGCCTCCTCGTCGAGGTGCTCGAGGCACGGGAGGCCATAGAAGAGGCCGAATCTGAGGACGACCTGGAGGGGCCCATGGCCGAGAACGAGGGGCGGATTGCTCGGTGCGTCGAGGGGCTGCGGCAGGCATTTGCTGAGGGGGATGTCGAGGCTGCTGTTGGGGAGGCGGTGAGGCTGAGGTATTGGGAGAGTATCAAGGAGGGCATTCGGGGATGGGAGAAGGGCGTCGGCGGGGGACTATTGCATCATTAGAAATATCTTGACCTGCCTGGAAAAGATTTCGTGTTGGGACTGTGGGCTACTCCTGAGCGAGTACCTCAATAGTGCCGAAGGCTTTTTACTCCCAGTGTGAGCCACTCATATGAGGCAAGCTGCAAGGTAGACAGACACATGTGCACCTCCTGGGCTGAGCGCAGTATTTTGGGGTGTGGTGTACTTCACACAAGTAACTCTGTATTCCAGAGAACAAGATAACCTAGCAACCGGTTTTTACAAACCACTCATCACTTGCACGGGAGAGACCTGAGACGGACCTGTTAAATGCTGCGGGAAAGAGGCTGTTGCGTGCAATCGTACAAGGACGGTAGGTTCGAAAGGCTAGGGCTTCCTAGCGAAGTAGTTCTAGTAACTACTTCTTGACAAAAGGTAAGAAATAAATTAGGTAAGGTTACTTTTTATATATAACACTAAGGTCTCTTACTTGATTAGAGTTTTAAGAATGTAAATATATATAAAAGTATTAAACTTAATATTATAAAGTAAGTATTTATAATAATACGTTAAATAAGAAAGTTATTAAACGATTCGTAGTAAATAATATTAAAGTTTAAATTATAAGATATTAAGAAACTAAAAGATTATTTAAAATTAATGTATTATTTAATATAACATGCTTTATAATATAATTACATTTTTAAGTTTATCTTTTTTAAAGGGTTTTATTATAAATACTTACTTTTAAATATTTTTATAATATATATACTTATATATCTATATTTCTATATACTTATATATACATATACCTTTATATTCATCTATGAGGGATATAAGTTAATATATATATTAAGTATTTATATTTTTAACGTTCTTTTACTAAGCTAGACCTACTACTATAAGGATTCTAGAAAAATAAGATATAATGTATATTTTTAATAAAATATAGTAAGTTTCATTATATAGCAAATTTTAAAGTAACGTTTTAATTTAGGTTAGTAAACTTATTTATAGCTAGAAGCTTTTAGTTAATATAAGTAAGTGTAGTATTAAACTATACTTAGTTTATTTACGCTAGTGTTATTAACTAGTTTTATTAGAGTTAAAGCTATAATAGTCTATAAGTAACCTAGCCTAATACTAATAAGTAATAGAAATAAAGATAAATAAATGGGTTTATCTTTATACTAGGGTAGCCCTCTACTCTAAAATAAGTCTAATAATAATTAAGAAAGTTAATACATTTTTAGAAACGTTAAAGAACCTTTAGCTTAAATCTAAATATATTTAAATCTTAAAGAAAATATAACTTAAGCTGACTTAAGTATAAGAACTTAAGTATTAAGATTCTAAAAGGTTAAATACTTTTAAGTAGTCTAAAAAATCAAGTGTGATTAGAGTTTATTCTTCTAGTACTACTATACGGTACATTTACTCTCTATATATATCCGATAGTCCCTTTGTTAGTACTAGCGGGTTAGGGTAATAAAGCCCTTTATCCGCTAGACGGCTTAGTCTAATAAAGCCCTTTTGTCGTACTAGCCGTTTCCGGTAATTACTTTCCGGAAACGGTGTTTCTTTATTCCTATCCGGAAGTGTATTTTCACAAGTAGATGTTAAAGCTAAATAAGACTAAAGATCTAGTTCTAAAAATAATAAATTATTCAATTAACTTAGTTAAAAAACTATAAATATAAGTCTTTTAACCTTGTACTTAGTAGGGAAACATATAATTATAATATTATTTAATATAACTAAGACTAAAATCTAATACCTTTAATAGTAGTATTAATTAAAACTATTATTATAAGTAACCTAAAAGCTAATAAATAGCAAAGTAGTTATCTAATAAAGCTTAAAAAACAATGTTATTTAAAAACTATTAAGCTTAAGCTATATTTTTTTAAAAAACATCTAAAGATATTTAAACTTTAGATAAATATCTTTTAAAATCTTTAAAAGCATATTAACTTTCATTAATATTATTATTATATATTCTTTAAATTATAAAGCTATCTTAATTTAAAAATATAAATATATATTCTTTTTCTTCTTTTTACTATTGATAATAAAGATATTAAATCTATATATTTTAATAATAAAATAGTATTACCTTATTTAAAGTTATTTTAGTAAAGTAGTAGTTTCCTTTATCGCTTAAAAGTAGTTGTAGTAACTTAGTAAAAAAGAAAGTCATAATAACGTATATATTCGTTAGGTATGATTACTAGTAGAAGGTTTAAGGAAGAGGTACTACTAGGTATAGTAAAGGTATAAA
>MAVT02000477.1:0-29803 GCA_001702395.2 Diaporthe helianthi
TTTTAATCTACTAGGAAACGAAATAGGGGTATATTTATATATTTATATTATTAGTCTTAAAAATTATAATAGAATTAATCTAGTTATTTATAAAGTTTTAATATTTTTATAGAACTAGTTATTAAAGGGTAAAAATTAGCGTTTTTGGTGAGAAACGGCGTTTTTGAAGGGGGTGGTGCGTGAAGTAGGTCGTTGACTTAAGGCTTAACTAGTTTTCTAGGCGATTGGAGATCTCACCGACGCATCGGGATTAATTAGTAAATGCTTGCCTGCTAGAATCAAAGCGCTATGTACCCAGGTACCTAAGTAATTCAGTCGGTTAGGATATGGAAGTCGAAATACCTGCTCAAATTGTTGCACAAGGACAGCTTGAAATTCTAATTTCTAACAGACTTAGGTCAAGATTTTCTCAAAACCTAAGGTTAGTAACATCAGACATCAGTGGCGTACATACTACTAGTACCCTACGTTTTGGCTGGCCCGCCGTTTTGATTCAGCCAGGGAGGTACGGAGCTCGCTGCTTACTTCAGAGTCACGTTGTGCAGTGTAACTTTCAAACGGAACGGATAGCTGCTTGTCGTTCGGAAACCCTATCCTTATCTCCGTTATCATCAATTACTAAACGATCTGGCGTCATGGCCGTTTGATTTGACGACTTCGGCCCCGCAGTCGATACCAACCGCGGCAGTTCACAAAAAGCTGAATCGGTCTGCAACTGGGTTTGGAAGCTGCTGATGATTCCGAGTAAGATCTTGACGGTGCCAACATCTATCTGACTCTTGGCTAGCACGTTGCCCCCAAACAGTTCCCGCAACCCGCAAACCCCAACCTTGGAAGGCACTACCCGCAATGACTCTCGTTTGCTTCGGGCAGAAGCCCCCCAACAAAACGCTCAAGGGCCACAAGATTCTGGTCGCCCTGCCATCATTCAAGCCGTCCGGGGATGAGGTCGAAGATTTGAAGAGCACCTACCCAGGACTGGAGGTCCAAGTCGACAGCGTCAAGGATGTCACTAAGGAGGAATGGAAGGATGTTACTATGCTCGTGACAGGCTACAGCCGAGAAGGCCTCCCCGACAAGGATGACGTCCCGAACCTCGAATACGTCCAACTCTCATCGGCGGGTGCGAATCTGGTGGTCTCAGACCCATTGTACAAGGACACAGACATCGCGTTCTGCACTGCAAATGGTGTTCACGGGTGAGCGCATTATGTCCTAGGGGTGCCGTTCACATGTGCCAGCTGGCATCTACAGAACACTCAGACTGACAGTCGACATATGAAGGCCACAAATATCTGAATGGATCATTGCCACATTCTTGGGTTTCCAACATCATCGTAAGTCATCAGGACCAGACCCAAATTTGTTCAACACTCATCTAAGCCTGCCTCAGTTACCTCTTACCTGGATCAACAAAGAGCCGGAAAATGGGAGAGGGGCACCGAGCCAACAATCGATGCCGTCAAGAAGAGAGTGTAAGTGCAATTCACATCCAGTCAACAGGAATCCCACATCACTGATCAGGTCCAGAGGAATTCTGGGCTACGGAGCCATCGGCAGGCAGACCGCCCGCGTGGCCACAGCCCTAGGAATGGAAGTGCACGCCTACACCCTCCACGAGCGAAAGACCCCAGAATCAAAGCGGGACGAGACTTACGCCCCGGAAGGTCTCGGGGACCCGGAAGGCAAATTTCCATCCAAGTGGTTCTTCGGCGAGTCCAAGGAGCAGCTGCACGAGTTCCTCGGCTCCGGGCTGGACCTGCTCGTCATCGCCATGCCCCTGACGGAGAAGACAACCGGGCTGATCTCGGCGCCCGAGTTCAAGGTGCTCTCGGAGCGGAAGACGTTTGTGTCCAACATTGCGCGTGGCCCCATCGTCAACACGGAGGACCTGATCGAGGCCCTGGATAAGGAGCTCATCCGGGGTGCTGCGCTGGACGTCACGGATCCGGAGCCTCTGCCTGACGGACACCCCCTGTGGAGCACCAAGAACGTCGTCATCACGCCGCATATCAGTGCTGCTTCGGAGAGTTATTTTGTGCGGGTGTGGGCGATCGTGAAGTTGAACTTGCAGCGCTTGAGCCAGGGCAAGGAGCTCACTAACAAGGTCAACCGGAAAGAGGGCTACTGATGGATAAGACACTGATCAATGAGGACCAACCGGGACGTGAGTGTACATAATGTGTTTCTGCTGGTTCTGGGCGAGACGAGTTGCGATTTCACTCCGGTTTTGGCATGCGTAAGCTCAAGCTAAGGCCAAGTCTATTCCATTTCTTTTAGAAGACAAGAGCGTTCTAATAGTCTGAGTCTACCACACGTCGATGAGCCACCATGAAACCTGCCGTCAATGATCGTCCACAGAATCTACAGATCTGGACTTACAATCATGCCCATTATCACGCGTCATCAGAATGCCACCATAATCGTATTGAGCTGAGTTCTCATTTAAAGACAGACCCTCTGGGAGGCACCTGTGCGGAAAATGCCCACACAATACTGAATGTCACTTGCAGGCATGGTTGAGTGCATATTAAAATAAGGCCTATTCAAGCATAACAATAAACCACGTCTCATCCTCAGCGGAATCTCCAGCTCCAATATGACGTTCCTGCTTGGGGGTGGAATCAAGACAGAGGTAGTTTACACATCTTGTGTTCTAATCTGGCAACCTTCGGATTGGAAGTTTCCCTGGCGTATTGACTACTCGTCTTCAGGTTCTGGATCAGTGACCGTTGATTCTGGCACACGAGAGGTCAGTCTCAAACTTCTTCACAAAGCCTGTAATGTACCCTAGGGTACTTCATTAGACTCACTTCTCGAAATTCCCTGCTCTGGATCAAGCAGGGTCTGCGACCTAGAGCTTTCTCTCTCATTACTTTGAGGTTGGGGAGGTGACAAGTTCGATTCGTCCCTTTCCTCTGGATCCTCAACCAAAGTTGACACGGCCTTTTTCTTCCTCCAAACACCTTCGGTCTCCCTCTCCCAATTTTCAGCTGGAAGTCTCTCCACGATGGCATGATCTGGGCCAATATGGTAGTGTCTCGTAATAGGGTCCGTCAAAGACTGCGGCCGGGAGCGCGGCCCAGCAACAGGAGGAGCTGGCATTTCCTGTCTCGGACGACGCCCATCGGCGGAAACACCACGCCGGACTATGATATGTGGCGCACTGCCAGGGTCGCTGGGGCGGCTACGGTTGTTCTCGCTTTTGGTCCGGATCGGCTGGGGTCGACCATCGGCGTCGATGATTAGGGACTGGCGTTTTGTTGGGGACTGAAGCCGGTCGACGAGGGTGGGTGGAGGAGGGGGAGAAAGAGGAGGAGGGAAATATCCGAGCCGAGATGACGTGCGTCTCGAGAGGGGCCGTATATCGTCAAGGTCTTGCGTCGAGGATGGTCGCGATCTGGCCCTTGCTGGGGTGTTTGGACTACTGAGAAGAGGTTCTACAATCACTCTGCTGCTTGAGCGGGGCGTTCTCCTTGCCTTGGCCTCGTCCCATACGTCGTATCCACCGGCAGAGTCGTACATGTAGGACCTCGGGCTCCCATACATCCCTACCGAGGAAGGTCTTGAGACGTGGCTCGATGGGCGACTTGCGATTCTCTGGTTTTGTTGCTTCGACGAAAACTCATCGTGGTTCTGAGACTCGGATCTGTGAGGTCTCGAACGCCCGCCCTGTTCGTCATTGTTCCTCATGGCATCAGGGCTGGTGTGATCAAGCTCATATATGACCTGCGGTTCTTGAGTCAAATTTCCAGACTTCTCCTGGGGATATGTTTGAGTGTACTCGGGCGCTGAGTTCTGTGGTATGTGATTAGCATGATACCGTATCTGAAGGCTGCCATGAATGGGCGTCATACCAATCTTCCCCCGTGCCGCTCTTCAATCACTTGTCGCTCTTCCTCGGCCATGCCACTGGAGCGCCTGGATAGCATCTCAGGCGAGGATCGTCTGTCTCGAGTACTGACCCCATTCCTCTGGCGATAATGATCTTGGAGGTCATCTAGCTCTTCTCTCTCCCGAATTATAGTTATTCGTCGCTGTGTTGGTGCCTCGCGCTCCTCGACGACAATGCTCTGAACAGATCCATACAAGTCGTCAAGCTCCTCCCTCTGCAAAGACTGCACTGCCGGTGGAGAATGAGGAACGGCCTCCATATTTGCGTCGTTGCTGGCTATGGGATCAATGACCTCGACGGCTTCCTCAACTTCGCTCTGGAGGTGCTCATTGGCCTGGTTATGCTGGTCGAGAGATGGAATCTTGTGGTCTGTGAATGAAGCCAGCCTTTCTGTTCCGCTGAGAGAATTATTCTCGCCGCTCTTGGTGTGAATTTCGATCTCCTTTCCGTCCTGCATGGCGAGCTGCGCGTTGCCTATGGTCAGGATGCCCGAGCCCTTGACGTATAAGGTCGTATCGTCCGGATCCAGGTTGTCTCTCGAGGCAGCGGAGGTCCTATGGGCGCTTTCCCCCTTAGTTTCCGAGTCTCTGGTTCTTCTGCTCGAGGTCCTGTTGATTTTCTGACGAAGACCTGTTGTCAAGGGGCTTGTTTGCCGGTCTGCATTTTCCGGGTGCTGCAGACCTGACTTGTGCTTGTCTTCGCCTGGGCGCTCCTTGGACTGCCTTCGAGCCCGGGAGAGTGACCCCTTACTTCCCGAGCTTTTCGTGGTAGTGCGTGTATTCCTTGTGGTTCGTCGGAGATCCTTGGTCGCCCGAACATTTGTGCGTCCGTCCACACCCTCCCGGTCCCGTGGCGGCGACGCAGGTGACCCGGGAAGCGATGACGGGGCGGTAAACGCCTGCCGAGATTCTGGAGCCTGAAATCCGTATAAAACAAGGTCAGTGCAGGGGTTTTGTTGGGAGTTCCCAGTGTCGTCTCCATCATGGTGGTCGGCCTTGTCCCTAGTTGGTTCACTTCTAAAATCGTTCACACTCCTAGGCCGGACATCATCATCAGAGTCCTCGTCGCATGATGAGCGTGAAATATCGCTGCTGTGAGTGTCTGATGACGTTGTTGACATGCTGCTGTCAACTTTGTTCCTTCTTCTGCTTCGGCTGTCTCTTCGACGGGCCTTCTCTCTGAGTATCTCATCTCGTCCAGTGACCCATTGCTGGTATGATCGATCCTCTGTGCGTCTGAGTCGCTCCACCTGATCTCGCAAAGACGCTTCTGCCCGCTCAAGTCGCTCTTGAGTGTCCCGGTCGTGTCGGGCTTTGGTCTCATGTTGAAATTTTTCGAATTCCGCCGTCTTCTTTGCCAGCTCTTTGGCTTGTATCTTGTTGATTTCCTCTTGACGCCGTCCTCGCTCCTCCGCAAGCTCAATCCTCAAACGCATATCTCGATCTTGTCGGTCTCTCCTTTCGCGCTCTTCAGCCTCGCGTAACCGCTCCAATTCTCTGCGGCGTGCCTCCCGAGCCGCTTCCAATTCGTCACGCTCCCGTCTGTCGAATGACCCATCGTACGAAGCGTTGCGCGGTGATTGCCAGGGGGACCACCTTCGATAGGGGGTGGATGGTCTCGGAGGGCCTCTGATTACTTGATGCTCATCGGTCGGATTGTAAGGTCTTGATGATGCGGCAATTTCGTGACGCCTTTGGGGCCCGGGGGATGAGGGATGAACAGCTGCATCCGGAAAGTCGAGCTGTCCTGTGTTTTTCCATATGAACTGCTCAACCTCCTCTGGTAGCTCTTTACCTATGTAGAAGCCTGGAGCGTTGCGCAGTTTAGCTGTGCTTTTTGGGCCCTGAAGACTTCTCTTCAACGCTCTCTCAATGAAGTCTCGAGACCAGTAGAGCATCCCGTCGCGCAACAAAGTGTCATCGTGCCAGTCATCAGTATGTTGCAGCTGTTCGAGCAATCTCTCCTTTGACGGCCGATCTTTGCAGACGAGATAGCTCGATAACAAAGTCTCTAGGTGCCCTTCCTTGTCACCTTGAACACATTTCTGCAAGGATGCGAGGTCTTGAAAAAGCTGAGTAGGGTCGGCAGACTGGAAAATGAGCAATTTGAGGCATGCCACTTGAGACTTGTAGTCTTTCAGCCCCTTTGCCAGATTCAGTGCCAACTGTAGAGGCTCTTCCACAGCCAGGGAAGGTTCTGGTGTTGCCCATCCTGGGTTTTGGGTATTTGGTGGGACGTAAATTCCGGGCAAAAAGCAGTCTTGCCTGCGCCACACCACCCCAGGAAACCCACTTATACGATTCCTGTAGGTAGGCCAGAGACCATCTTCACCTTTTGTCCCCCCTGTCAAGGCATCAGCGGCGGTCGCCAATATCCAGCGAATAAAAGACCGGCTTTTCATCGCCGTGGGACAATGAGTAATAATGGCTTCAACACGGGACTTCGTCTCATCCCGGAAGACGGGTCGAAGCAGAGCCGGCTCCAACATTATATCGAGTAGGGCTAGATTTGTCGACTCATCTCCTTCCTCGGAGACCCAGTCGTCGATCAGTGAACGCCTGTCTTCCTCCGTTCCAGAGTACGGCGTGGCTTCTGGATCCGAGAACGCTGCCAGGCATGCAACATAAAGATCTTTGAAATCCCAGATGCGGCCTTGAACAAGAAGCTCTTTAAACAGAGGTTCCCATTCAATCCAGGTTCTCGCCGCTTCTATCAGACCGCCGCCATATCGTTCAGGGACTGCACGTTCAATGAGTGCGCACAGTTGAAGTGCAAGCTTTGCCAGTTGTATCTAAAGAAGCAGTCAGTGTGTCTCGTCCAAGTCTAGATAGAATAGGAAATCATTTGCCTCTGTGGATCCAATTCCAGCCCCGAAAACGAAATTCTCAACTGTATACCAGGCCTCGGTCAAGGCATCTTCATAGTTCCCTTGGCCGTGGACGTCGCAAACACACTGCATCAGCCTCCAATTTTGGCGGAGTAACTCGAGCTCATCGTAGTCGGAAACCACTGTCGTCTCCTGTGCTTGTGCTGTTCCATCGGGAGACCGGCCGCGGGGCCTCTCGGCATCCCTACCATTGCTATAACCATAGTGATGTACTCTATCGACGGATGGCGAACGCGAGCGTCTTACCATTCGCACATCAGGCTCGAATCTTGCATGACGCTCCTGACGGCTGTTTGCCACTGGACTTCGGGACCTGGACCGAGCTCTCGTCTCTCGTCGCCTTTCTCGTGGCGGGGACCAAGATCGTACTCGTGGTGACTGCGACCGAGTTCTCTCTGCGATAATGAATTCCTTGCGAGGCGGCGGCCTTGACGTACCCTCCTCCCCGAAGACAGCTTCAGCGTCCAGCTTTTCAAACGCTTGGTAATCTCCTTTCTCCAGCAGCATCTGACCAAACTGGACGAACACGTATGGGTTACTCAGATGCTGCTCCAGATTGTTCCTGAAGTAATCCTCCGCCGCCCCAAAGTTTCCCCGTCTCTGCAGTCTGCAGAACTCTTCTAATTCACCCTCGTAATCATCCGTGATTGGGAGCTCAAGATGAACACTCGCATCTTGAGGATGATTCACATCGAAGACAGTCTGACAGAGGCCTGGTATAGGTTCCGAGTTCTTGCGCAGCTTTGGAGGCGCTGCAGTTTCATTGTGAGGCCCTATTGCCGATGCGAACCTTTTCGATCTGTCTGGAATTGTAATACGCCCATCGCCGTATCTGATGGGGTTCGGAGACCGCTCTCTTGCCCGCAAGCTAACCACCTGATTCTGATCACGACGGCGGGGTGTCGGCGCACCTAGGTTGCGTTGCCATCTGTCGTAGTAAACGTTGTCCTGGTAAGGATCTGGCCTACTCGGTCTGTCGTGTACATCTGGTCCTTTGTGTCGAGGCCTGTATTCATCGTAGTAGTCACGATGGCCAGGAATACTATCGTAGTAGTCCCAATCATCACTCCTCATGGTGGATGAACGCCGAGGCGGCGGGGGGTACGGATATCTAGGCCCATACTCATAATCTCGACCTATTTCGATCGTGTCACTGGACTCCCGGTATGTTGGCATGATGAAGCGTTTGTTTCAATTACCTAGGTAGGAAGAGAATGTATGCGTTGTGACGGCCGCCGTGTGTGGTGATGTTATCTCGATGCCTGCAGCCGCGGAAAAGAAAAATGCAAGGGGCCTCCCTTTCTCAAATGGCAGCTGAAAGTTGGCGTAAGCCAGCCTCCTCCGAGGCGACATTGTCTGGGCCCGAGTCGCCGAGAACACCTGCATAGATGTGTGTAGATCACCATTGCTTTGTGGCGGTGTACTCGGTGCTGTAGTAACTCCTACAGACTAGTCCCAAAACTAGGTGACGGTGGTAGTACAGGCTGTACAGCCCTTTCAGCTGAAAGCCGGCCCCAAATATGATTGGAAATCCTTCGTTGCTACACCAGGATGTTTCGCAGTGACGCGGAGTAAGCGGCATATTTTGGAGGAGGCGGATCAGCAACCCTGAGCGGTTACTAAGTTAGCGGCGATGTCTACACACCCTCTCCAAGCCACCGAGACTTTTAATCCACTTTGCTCCCAGATAGTGACCGAGTCTGAGCCAGTCTCACCCCGTTTCGATACTTACCCTAGGCATGCAGACCTTTTGTCTGTGATCGCGACGCGCTGAAGTTGCCCAGATGACAGCAATACTGGCAGGAGGTTCTTGGAACCGCAAGGCTGGGCGATACGATTACAATCGGTTCGACCACATCGCCTCCACTAGTGCTTCAGTGGGATGTAAGTAGATATCTCGGAGTGTGTCTCATGTCAGTTTGTTTCTGGGCTACCGCTGATGGATGTCTGTGAATACAGACCAATCGATCGGAAAGGTCAACGTCGATGTTCGATTCCTTTTCAGAAAGTCACAATGGGGGACATTAGGGCCTGCTGAAAATGCCGCTGGCATCATTTACATGGAGCTCGATTTCGACCAGCCACCAGACTGTGCACTGGAGTCTGCAACAATACAACTGACCTTGGACGAAGATGACCAGGGGCTGGATCCGTACCGCCTCGACAATTTGCCACCCTCAGAGTGTCCAGTTCTGGTCACCGACTACTATGGACCCGGACAGATCGTCGGTACTTCAAAAAGAGTTTTGATCAGGAAGTCGCTCAAGGTCGAGCCCTCTGTCAACGTGATCGGCAACGGGGGCTCCTTGGGTGGTTTCACAACCGAAAAGGCCTTTGAGCATGAGAGTCGTTGGACATTCCGGAGCCACAGGGTGCCTGACGACAGAAGCAGCGGGAAGAAATGGGGCCATCGAATTCTACGATGGGAGATGACAGAAAACGACATCGAAAAGTCCACCCACAGCAACAAAGTGTACACCGCCTTTGCATACGAGCACAGCGGACAGCCGTTCCTGATGAAAATCGAGATCTCGGGCAAGCTGAGGAAGCGCAGCGACCGCATGAAGGCCAACCTGAACAAGAAGTTCGGGTCCCGAGCCCGGAAGCAAGAGGACATCTCGACCACGTTGGTCGGGGCATACCTCGGTCACAGGAGACCGCTTGATGAGCTTGCCAGGGGCTTAGCCAGTGCGATGGAGTTGCAGAATTATATGCTTACGCCGCTCGTGGTCCCCAGTGCGCAGACAGCATCCTTCCACCAAGTTGCTAATGATCCAAGCTCGTCGACAACCCCGGTTCTAGATACTGCGAATTCTCAGAATCCAGACCAGATTTTCATAGCCGAAAGTATACCTCAACCTGAGTTAAGACTGAATGGCCAGGCTTTTGATTTGTTGGAAGACACGCCATCGAGAGCAGTGCATGACCGCACTGAGCCAACACTAGAGAACCTCGCTCGTGTTGGAGAGTATTTCAGAAGACCAATCAGGCTGGACTCCGAGGCCATCCGCGGAGATGTATCCGAAGCTTCAGGTCACTCTTCAGGCACCACCCTGGTAGCCAATCAGTCTGAGCAGTCACAGCCGATTGAGCCAGAACCGGAGGAGGAGGAGGAGGAGGAAGCAACGACGCCGAGAAGCCAGACTTCAGTTTCTGCGGTTACGGATAACTTTGACGAAGATATTATCTCAAGAGTGATGGAGGTTGCGTTCTTGCGCATATTATTTCAGTTTGTTATCGGAATCATGGACCTGGTCACACCCAGGAAGCTTGATAGAGCGCAGCGGGAGAGAGTTGCACACAAGAGAAGACATGGGCGGGCGAGACATAATAGAAGGGAAGTATGACTCGGAGTCTACGGATGACCAATGTAAAGTGTAGACCAGATGAAGTTGGATGTGTGACGGAGCAGTCATTTATTGATAGCAGTGAATATGGGCTCAAGGACCTGTAGACATCGGTCCCACCAGTTGAGGTGCGTTTCACTGTACTGTCACCGTATCACCGCCACATCTAAAAAAGTGGCAGTATTCAACGTCATAGCAGAGTCCCTGTAGCTGAACTCTGTGTAAATACCTAGGCGATCGCCTTCTGTAGTAAATTCCACTAATAGGCCCTTGTTACATCGAAAGGTATCTTTAGTCCTAGAAGAGAAAGTCTCAAATGAGGGTGTCTCATAGGAGGCTGGGAAGTTATCTTATAAGAGTGTCCTATGAGAGGGAAATCAAATGAGTATAGTGTAGAATGCTATGCCATAAGAGGGGGTGCTTTGTGAGGCTTAGTGCTGTCCCATAAGACATCCGGAAGTTGGAAACTGTGGTTGCGTAGTGGACAGCTGAGTAGAGTCGGTCGTGTCAGAAAATCTTAAAATCTTCCAAACTTCTTCCATTTCCGGCAAGCGACATTCGAAAGACCTGGGGAAGGTTGTGGACATGTTGCGATGTGATTGACAATTTCTAGCAAGCGCCAGATCACCAGTCCCCGAAGAACCCATGCAGTGTCCCCGTCACACTACACCAGTCTTTCCATTATTTCAAGTCAATTTTTTAAACCCACGATATTTTAAGTATCTCAATTGGACCTAGTCTTGCTCTGGTTAGCAGTGCTGGGTGGGTCCTAAACTGCAAACTTTTCCACTGTCAGACCAACCAATATAGTATTACAGCTCTTTCCTGACGACATCTCAACATTGGTCCGGTGGTGTAGTTGGTTCATCACGTTAGTCTAACATTGAATTCGCTGTAAAAAGCTGTTTATGCTAGCACTAAAGGTCCCCGGTTCAAGCCCGGGCCAGATCAAGAAGTGTTGGGTTTCTGGTTTTTTTTTTTGCTCTTTTCCTTTTGGGCCAACCATTCAAAGGCATCCTGCAACTGCGTGCCTGCACCTGCGTTCCTTTACATGTAATTTTGGCCACCTTGTCAGCATACTTTGGAATGTAAGTTAATAGTTAAGCGGCCCGGGTGAGAAACTTCCGGACATTGGTCCAGATGGCATGAGTTCAGATATCCAGCCAACTGCATCCAACAGTGTCTCTGAGGTAGCCTATCTACCTATACCTTCAGGAGAGCGTCGTGGCATGTTTGATCTGGAATTTGACTGTTCTCCAGCATCGTTTACTGTGTTTTGGGTCGCCTTATCAGCTGTGATCTCTGTTGAGATTGAAAGGGCTGAGCACAACGCCATGCCTGTAGCTGCATCTAAAGGAATCCTCAACGTGGTCGAAATACACAAAGACTAACAGACTGTTCGGCCACATGACTGAGACTGCACTGTGTACTCACTCCCTGAAGCCACGAATATAAGTGCTGATTCTGCTGAAGAAGGGAATCCAAGCTGGAAAAGCCGTGACGTACAGCATTGAAATGCATCCACGCGTGCTTTATTGGCGACCACGGCCCTATTTCCGGTATGTGTGGGCGCACACCTGTCTCCAGCCCATGGGGTTGAATTCTGGGTCGAGTAAAATCCCCGGTTCCGACCACTGCAGTTGACTCGCGCTGGCCGGGGATTTTGTCCACCAATTGTACACTATTTCAATAAGACGAGAACCAGGGGGGGTCAGACATTGAACAAATCTGTAGACATGAAACAAACGTGAACTGACAAGTTGACCGATCACCTTATTGTCAGCTCCGTGCTCGCATGCCGCCGCCATTTCCTTCGGGGATGGCGACTTGAAGCTCCGCGCGCCTCCTCGAAGAGCCTCTAAGAGTTGAATCATAGCTACGGGGGAGCATCTTCGCGTCTACGGAGTACTCCGAACCAACGTTGAACATCATCCTAACAGAACTTTAGGCGATTGTGCTTCTCCTTCTCTCAGATTCACTATGATAATTCATCTCTCCTATCCAATACTTTACGTGAAACCTCGTTCCTCCTCTCCTTTCCATCCCTATCATCCCCTTCGCACGCGCACATTCCCACCAATTGAGCCCCTGACGGCATACGTACGCCTCCCCACAATTCCCCCATCGTCTAGCCGGGCTTGACCACATCCCGATCCAAGCGCGAACAAGACAACCGTTAGCTTGATTGCATAAATTGCGGGCCCGGGGGTCACAGTCGCCAGCTCGGCAACGACTCGTCAACGAACCACTGAAAAAGGCCAGGTACTGTAGTAGCTGACCCGCCAGCAAACGGTCGTGTTTCAAAACAAATGAAGATGAACGCGAAGCTTCGTCACCCTATCGGCCCAGATTGTGGACAAGCATGTTCCCATGTTTTCACTTGCGAACCCTCGCCTTGGGTCTCTCAACCGGCACGGCTCTGCAACGATGCTGTCAAAATCCTTGCAGACATACTCGCGCGACCTGGTGTCACAGTTCAATGCCCAATGAACGATGTCATGGCATCGTGCCAGCACACCATGTCGGCGGCAATGCACGCTCTTCGATCGATGCTACGTGGATCCGGCTATTGATTGTGAAGGCCCCTCATAAAGCTGGGGAAGATATCTGATGATTTTGCTGTCACGATGTAGGCGCTGTATACCTAAGGGATACTGGCATGTCGACTTGCAAGGCTCAAAAGCCAAAACCAGGCATATTATGATGTGCCAGACAGATTCAGGGATGAGAAGTGCTCAACCAGTTGACGGAGATGATACCAGTAGCCCTGGAGGTCAACTGGTGGGACCGAGAGCTCCGCAGGGTCTATTCATGTCGTTTTCCCTGCCTCCTGCACCTCCCATGGATACCCGCTGTCTCCATCGCGGTAGTCGAGGACCCACCCCCGACATGATGTGATCCCCCGCGGCTTGTTTCGAGGAAATTAGAGGCAAAATAGAATCGCCCGAAGGCCTAGAATGACGGGAGCGGCACGAGGCTGGGCGTGACACCGCTGCTTACCTGCATACCTTGGTAGTATGTACTTAGTAAGTAATTGTCCACGAGGTCAGACGGTACATATGTATATAAGAGCCTCACTTCTGATGTTGTCAGTCGTGTTTACTCTCACTCCTCACTCCATTCTTCAGCCCAAACTTCAAGTCCTTCCAGTCATTTTCGAAGCTAGTCTTCAGATTCTTTCTTTCTCGGTCCAGACCAGACATTCATTCGCAAGTCGAAATTTCAAACGCCTTTCTATCCAACGTCTAAGCCAGCAAGCATATAACAATTCTGCAAAACAAAAGCCAGTCAAGATGGTCAAGATCGCCCCCCTTCTCGTTTCCATCCTCTCCGTGGTCGCCGCTCAGGACCAGAAACCACGCCCGGCCCCCACCGGGACTGACTTCGCCTTCCCCACCGGAACCGGTGGCTTTGGTGACTTCCCTGGCGGGTTTCCCACCGGTTTTCCCACCGGTTTCCCGACTGGGGGCTTCGGCGGACACCACGGCGGACACCACGGCGGACACCACGGTGGACACCACAGCGGTAGCGGCCCTCGCCCGACGGGTGGCTTTGGCGGCTTCGGTGGCTTTGGTGACAAGCCCGATGGTGGTAAGTAATCGATCATTACACCTAAAGCTGTCATGAAGTAGTGATGCTAACCAAAGACACCAGGCTTCGGTGGTGGCAAGGGCCACCCTTCGGGCTTCCACACCTTCACCCGCGGCCCTAAGCCAACTGGTGGCCACGGTCCTAGGCCTACCGATGGTTTCCCAGGGTTTGGTGACAAGGATCAGGACTAAGCTTTTGGTTCTTGGTTGACAAGCATCCTTTCCTCTCGGCCACTCTCCACCGGCCCAGGCAGCCCGCCTTGATATTGAGGTGGCTCGCTGTATCATCAAGAAGGCGCATCGTGGATTTGAGTAAAGAGTATTCTCGGGCTTTTCATGTAACTACTTTTCACTTCAAAGTGGCAGGATAACCTCACTTGAGGTGTTCACCCTTTGAAGATGCGACTGGCATATTTGAGCAATATACATACTGCATCGGTTTGAAGACGACAGATGATCTTGTTCATGTCGTTTGCTCCATGGTTCCTCAAGGTGTTGCACAGTACCTGGATCATGCACACAGCACGGGTCGACCATGAGCACCCTCCATTGCACTCCGTCGCATTCTATTCGGCCCAGTAATAACCACATTTCTTGATAACCCATTCATCGTGATATAAATGCCCAGGTGAACTCTGTTCAGGAGAGGACTTATTAGTAAATGTCTTCTCCGACAGACTATCTTATCAGAGGTTGCTTAGTGGAAGCACATGTGTCATGGGGTGTTCTGTCATGCCCATGTGATTTCCTTATGCAAGGTTGTCACATGGTAGATTATCGCGGAGAAGGACAGCTCTATAGGAGGTTGTCCAATAGAAATAAGAAGTTGTGAGGCTGTCCCGTAGGAGCATGTCCCGGTGGACATCCTCCTTCCCAGATACCTACCTACCCAGGTACCTAGGCACAGCGGGTTGTGTATATCGACCAGTGGTGGTGCCTCGCAGCATAACTCAGTTTTGTCTCGGTTATTTTATTCAGCATCTCCGGTTATGTCGGACACTCTTTCTTTGACTTTTTTACATCTCGGCTGTATCGACAAGTTCCTCCTCCAAGTCGTTGTCGACCCGTTCGTACGAGAGGTCCAGTTTGCTTGACTTGAGGACACCACGAGGATTCTCGGTTTCGGAACTCCCAACGTGGGTTAAATCACTAGATGCCGTGGTCGCACAGCAGAAATACACCTGAACCATGATCCTTTCCCATAGAAGCGCCAGGTAACACTACGTAGGTATAGGTGTGAAGCTCTTCGTGCTGTGCACATTCTACACCGACGGCTTACATCATTGATGCTGAAGCCATACATCGTCATCGGAAAACACCAAGACAACGTGCAGCAAAGGTTTGATGCACTAGTTGGGTGGTCATGGGGTTGCCACGTATCACGGCCGACTCAATGCTGCCGACGGTCTGCTTTAGTTGAAAACAATGCGTCGGCCCAGCCATCACCACTTTAGTGGATGCACAGCACAATGGCCGAAGTCTCTGCAAGTTCACATCATCAAAATTTCCGTGTTTGGCAAGGCGACGGGTGGCTGCGCGCCCCAAACGGGATGGACTCTAATAAACATGTGGATGCGACAGTTGGGACGAAACGTCATTAGTCTGATCTACGTAGCCCAAGGACTGCCAAGATGAGGATCTCCTTTCGAGAAAGTTCACACCATTGCCCAATCGTAAACCGCTGCGGGTCGCACCAAAATGGTGTAGGCTGAAAACAGGCTCTACCGTCCTAACTCGGGCATAAGCTTCAGGGCGCCGGGAGTCTTTAGCATGTCTGCTTCGGGCTGTGCCGAATGTTCACAAACCGCATCAATGCCCACATGGGAACGGTCTGAATTATACACAAGTAGCGGATGTCCACCGAAGTTTGGATGTGAAAGTACCGCTTGACTTACCACAAACTCAGAGGGCATGACGAAGGCCGATATGCTGCTTCTCATGCGACGGAAGATAGCTGAAAACCAGCGTCAATCGATACTCATTCCATGATAAGTATGCTATGACGAAGGCGCATACCATATGAGATACATATGTATAAAATGAATCCATTTCGCCTCAGGTCTAAGTGGAGGAAGTCATAATCCATCGCACATCCAAGCACACCAACCAAGAAATACTGTTCATCACACACTCTCACACAACATTTGAATCCCAGCAATATCTTCCACCAGCCAAAATGAGACTCTCAACAAGCACCACAGCCCTCCTCATCTCCCTAGCCTTCACGGTCTCGGCGGCACCAACGTGAGTATCCCCTAAGCCATAGTTATCAACACCTCATATTAAGCCAAAGCCAAATCTGACACATCATCCCGCAGAAAACCTTCAGACTCCCTCAAGAACCCACAAAAAGAAGTCCACAAAGACGTCCCGGGCGAAATCGGCGACGGACTCGAGGGCGCAATAGGTGTCTACGGTGAAGACGGCGACGGGAAGGTGGAGCCCCACCGTGTGCGGGCCCTTAAGGCTTGCAAAGGCTGCAAGAAGGGGGGAGCTGCTGGTGTGACGGGCGGTGCTCTTGAGCTCGCTGGAGCCATCACGTCTGCTGCTGGGGCGGGAAAGGTTGGCGATGCGCTGTCGGCTGCGGGGGGTGCTGTTGATGGGAAGAAGACCGGGGATTGCAAGGGCTGCAAGAAGGAGGGAGCTGCTGGTGCGACGGGCGGTGCTCTTGAGCTTGCTGGGGGCATCACGTCTGCTGCTGGGGCGGGAAAGGTTGGCGATGCGCTGTCGGCTGCGGGGGGTGCTGTTGATGGGAAGGAGTCCCGTGAGAAGGTCGCTTAGGGCAAAGTTGTTCTTGGAAAAAAAAGGGAAGTCGAAGTTGGTCATGGAAAAGATGTGGAAGTTGATGACGTGGAAGCTGGTGATGGCAAAGACGGGAATGGCGAAGTTGGCGATGACAAGGGTTCTGATGGGGAAGAGCATTGAGAAGAGGTTTTGGGAACAGATTTGTATTTCTGACTGCAGCATTTTGGCGATTTGGAAGAGGTTTTGATTCTCATTTTCTATTATTAGTGTATTATTAGTGAAGTTGCTTGACTATTCCTCCTGAAGTCCCTGTAGGCCCTTTCTGACTGAAAATGTACTGCATCTTCTCATCAATAACCTCCACATCAAACAAACGATGCCCCATTAACATGGATAACCTGCCCAGCAACCCACGCGCTGTCCTTGCCACTCAAGAAGGCCACCACACTCGCAATATCATCTGGCTCTCCCAGCCGCCCGAAAGGACTAGCCCTCTTGATAGTCTCAACCATGGCCTCGCTCTTCCCTTCAAAGAAGAGTTCTGTCCCCGTCGGCCCGGGTGCAACAGCGTTGACATTAATGCCCTTGGCGGCCAGGTCCTTAGCCATGATGCGCGTCATCTGCTCCACAGCGCCCTTGGTCGCCCCGTATAGCAGGTACGACGGCGCAACAATACTAGCCTTCACGACGCCGGTGCTGACGAAGATCACGCGGCCACCAGGTGCCATATGCGCAGCTGCTTTCTATTACTGGCACGTCAGAATAACTGGCCCACACTGGGAAAAAAAAAAAAAAAAAAAAAAAAAGGGAAGTCGGCAAGACAAACCTGCGCCAGAAAATAAGGCCCCTTGACATTCACCGCAAACGCCCTATCAAAGTCCTCCTCGGTCGTGTCCCCCGTGGTACGCATAGGCATGATGCCCGCGTTAGGGATGACCACGTCGACCCGGCCGAACCTCTCGACCGTCGCGGCGACGAGCTTCTCCACGCCGGCGACAGACCCGGCGTCCGCCTGGACCGCGAGCGCCCTGTCCGGGCCCCCGATGGCGCTGATCACCTCTTCCGCGGCCGAGGCGTCCCTGGAGAAGTTGACGACGACCGAGGCGCCGTCCTGGGCCAGGCGGTGCGAGATGGCTCGCCCGATGCCCTTGGAGCCGCCGGTGACGATGATGACTTTGCCTGCGAGGGACATGGTGTTTTGTGGGTTATTGAAGAGGTTGCTGGACTTGTAAAGTGGATCGCAACGTGTTTATTACGCTGTGTACAACACGAATTGGTGGGGTATATGAATGGTAGCTCTCTGATGAGGTGTGGCCATCTTAAACGGTGCAAGAAAGTGACATTTATACCAGCCTCTAGCGCTTACACGCACCAGTCTCAGCTCACGCGATCCGTTATCTCCAGGACGCAGGTACCTAGGTACTGTGGTTTAACAGGATCACCAAAGGGCCGTCTCGCCACGTCCTGCATGGAGATCAACCAACGAGTGAGGTGCGTAGTTGTTAGGCTGACAAAGGAAAGGCGTTGTGAACCCATGCGGGTGGATGGAATTAAGGACACTGCGGCTCGGATATATGCTTGAACTCTGTCGGCTTTCTCTGGCCGTAGGATTTGGAACAATTCGGACGCAAGATCTGGTGTCGGTGGATCTTGGCTCGCAGCGGGCGCCGGTATTCGGGTTCAAGCTACCATAAGGGCGTTACCCGGAAATGATGTGAGATCACCGACCCTCGCTTCGAGCACGACTACCTGTGTCCACGAGGATTATTTTTTTGCGTCTCACGGATTTTGTGAGCATGAGGCCAGCTTGAAAGTGTCGTTCCAAGCCATGATCAAGTCAGAGCATTGATGTCTGCTTCTTCGTATCGAACCTGCTAAGACGGGTCTCTCATTATGGCATTGGGCCTTTAGGTATCATACACATCACTGATTAAACCTCCATCTCCTTAGCATCAGTCTGCACATTCATCGTGTTCATCACCGTCTGAGCGCTTCTCTTCTCAAGAGACTTTTTGACGGGGTTCGGCGCGGAGAAGACTTCCTCAAGCTCCTCGAGAGTGCGGCCCTTGGTCTCGGGGAAGAAGAAGTACATAAAGACACCCTCGAACAGGTCCCAGAAGACGAAGACGATATAGAAGTAATAGCCGATCTTCTCAAAGGCCGGCCCAGAGCTGTACTGGATGATGGTGCTTGAGACGGCAGAAGCAAAATTACCGATGGCGGTGCCCTTGGCGCGGGTGGCTGTCGGTAGCGTCTCGGCGATATACATGCTTTGAAGTGGCGTCCAACCGAACGAGAAGACAATGCCGAAGATGAAGATGAAGGCGACGGTCGTGTTGGCGGCCGAGACATTGTCTGGCTGATCGGTAGATAATTTTGAGGTGCCGGTAAGGATAGCAAAGCAGACGGATGAGAAGACGATGGAGTACAGCAGCAGAGGCCGTCGTCCCACAACGTCAGTCATGCGGGCACCAAGACAAGCCCCGAAGAAGCAGAGCACTGGGTTGACACCGTTTAGGGCCAGGACTTTGTGTTGCTCGGTGATGCCGGCGTTGACAAGCATAGTTGGCAGGTAGTAGCTCGACAGCGAGTTACCGCTGAGCTGACCGAAGCAAGCCATGCCGAGCACACAAATCAGGCGCCTGCGGGCCGAGTGGGTGTCCCACAGCTCGTGGTAGTCCCACCACTTCTTGTCGGACGCCTCACTGGAGATCTGGTTCGTCATCTCCTTCATCTGAAGGTGGACGTAGGGGTGATTCGGGTCGCCCTCGCCGTGGTACTTGGTCAGGACTTTGGCCGCTTCCTCATGCTTATCATGGGCGATGAGCCATCGGGGGGACTCGGGCAGGGTGAAAGCGAAGAGCACCACAAATCCAGAGGTAATCATCTGGCACCAGATGGGAATCCTCCACGCCCTGTTGTGGTCGGGGATATAGGCACAGCCATAGACGACCCACGAGGCAATGATACTGCCGATGTACCAGGTGCAGTTGTAAAGTCCTGTCAGGGTGCCGCGGAAGGCTGGATGGGCCATCTCGCTCACGTATGTTGGGGCGGAGACGCTGCAGAAGCTGACACCAAAACCGAGGACAAACCGACCGCCGAGGAATTGGCCCTGGGTGGTGGACGGGGCCTGAACGCATGTTCCGATGACAACAATGGCGGCACCGATGAACATGCCGGCGCGGCGTCCGAGTAGGTCGTTTGCCGGACCGGTAAGGAAGACAGCGGCCACCGAACCGATGTTATACATGGCGAACACGAGACCGGTTGCGGATCCTTCCGAAGTCCTTTAAATCCCGGGCATAGTTAGCATTCGTTGCCAGGATTGCTAGGCAGTAAAGGCAATAAAGGGGGAGGGGGACTGACATATTGAAGTATTTCTGATACGCCTTCATTCCATTCAGACCACCCATGAGCGACCCGTCATAGCCGTTCAAGCAGCTGGAAATTATGTCAGAAATGTCTCTCTTTTAAACTGTATAGCAAGAAGATCTCTATTCGATTTCCTTTTTTCTTTTTCTTGCTCCCGGGAGAGGTGCTACGACATACCCGCAGAGGTAAGCAACAGCGAGGACAAGGTAAAGCCGGAGCATGTTCCATGTCCAAGGAGAGGTCTTGCCGTCGGTCTCATGAGCAATGTGAACAACATGCTCGACGTTTGGAACGTCGTCATGGTGGTCGACACTTTGGACGCCCGTAGGCTTTTCGTCAATGGTCGCCATGGCTGGCTGGGTATCTATCTCAGTGGGTGTTTGAGAAAAGACGAATGAGTTCAAGTCCACCCAACCGTTCGTGACCCGAGAGGCTGGGATGGAGGAGGGTGGGTAGTGGAGGCGAGATGCATATCTTTATATGTGTACCACATCGACTGCATAATGGGCGGGACAGTGCAACGTTGGAACGGACAGTCAACCAACAAGGCACCCGATCGGCCAAACCCATGCTGGCGTGAGCTTGAGAGTGGTGGTCAATCTAGGAAACAAAATGGTCCGACGCGTCGGGCCTACAACATGGGCATGTGCCATGTGGACGTAGATGCAGAGTGAGCATGCCAGACCATCAGGGGATCATGGTTGGTTCGTTGGTCCCCCGCATTGCTGCCATTGGTGGGCAGACAGTACCCCAGCTCACCCCTCCCCTCCCCCATGGGCAACAGACATGCGATGGCCCTGGCGTGGTGCGGACCCTTGTTTTATCGGTAGGAGTTGTAGCATGGTGGAGGTCGGCTCCGGACGGCCCATTGGCTTCGTCTTGGTCTCGAGTTACCGAGGCACCTAGGCAGGCATGTCCAGGTAAGCAAGGGAACAAGCAGTTGTCTGGCTCGAGAGAGGTGCGGGTAAAAAGATGGGAGACAGCTCGGTAGGTCGGGCAAGAACCACTGGTCGACCACGCACTCGCACAGGTTGTGGTTGCCTGAGGACCCACTTCGCCCCGAGGCCCGGCTCCGTCTTCCCCGACAGGTACCACTTCTAATGCTCAATGCGGGCAGATACCTTGCTTGTAACACTGGCCCAGGTCTCGACTCACCTAGTCCACCTACCAAGGTACGGATTACACATTACACTGGACATTGATTTTAGTAGTACTCCAACAAGGATCTCTGTATTTGGGTCAGTGCCTGTATGGAAGATTTCATGTGAGCATCTGGGAGGATGCGGCTGCGACATTACTGTGGTAGTAACCTGAGGTCTTACTGAATTGTGAACCCCATTCTTAGCCGTTCACGCGAAAGAATCCTCTCGCCCGTGTTGGGAAACCGAGAAGCCAGGATGGCATGTGAACAATGTATGTGGTTGTGTTTCTGGTAACTGCTGGGACAATGGGGGATCACTCAGTATTACTCAGTATCACTCAGTATCACTCAGTGAAGCTGGGAGTGTGAGTGCTTGGTTGCGGAGAATGCGGGGTAAGATGGAGCGAGATCAATTGGAGTGGGTGGACCCCGCCAGGCACCATAGTCAAGGCACAACATGTGCACAGCTGCTTCCTTCTCGTCAGGTCCGAGCAGAGAAAAGTCCACAGTGAGGTCACTAAGGTCGCTGAGCTCATCAGATAGCTTGAGCTGTTCAACCGAGAATTGCCCGTCCGATCCCAACGATCCCAACCAGAACAAATCATTCATCTTCATTGACCATTACCAACTTGTTTTCTCGGAAACAGGCATTCCATGCATGTGCGGGTTCCAATCGCTGAGAAGACCCATGCAGAATTGTGGACTTGTTGGCTCGTCGGTCCCTGCAGAGTAACATATATCGGCCTGCTCATCCAAGCAAAAGCGTGATCGTCTCGGGTGAGGTCCGCCCTCCACCTCAACGGCCACATTGATCTCGTGGTCACTGCATATATCGTCGTGTTGACTGCTCCGCCATTGGACCATTGCAGCTTTAGCCAGAGCTCGTGTCACTGCCGGTGAAGCTCTACATAAAGCTCGCGCTGCTCCCCACCAACTCCAGCCCCCCCACCCACTCCTTTCTCTCTCCAGTTCCAATCCCAATCTCGTGGCGAGAACTCAATGGGACAGAACTTCAGGATGGCTCCCCGCGGCATTCCTCTCCAGGAGGACGAAGACAGGCCCGACTACATCAACGAGACCGTCTTCAGGCGCAACTGCCTCCCGGCGCGCTCTTACCACATCCCGGAAACGTCTCTGCTGCTCAACGGTAGCTGGGACTTCCACTATGCCTCCACCCCTCTCGAGGCTCCCGAGCCAGAGGCTGGCGGGGCCACGGCCTGGGGGAAGCAGAACGTGCCTGGCCACTGGCAGCTCCAGGGCCATGGCAAGCCCTGGTATACCAACGTCCAGTTTCCCATCCCAGCCTGCCCTCCGTATGTGCCCTCAGACAACCCTACTGGCACTTACAGGAGGTCATTCCACGTGCCAAACACGTGGGATTCCAATGCCCAACTCAGACTCCGTTTCGACGGTGTAGATAGCGCATATCATGTCTTTGTCAACGGTGCGCTGGTCGGCTATGCCCAGGGGTCGAGGAACCCGCATGAGTTCGACGTGTCCGACTATGTCGCCAGGGACGGGCCAAACGAGGTGTTTGTGCGCGTCTACCAGTGGTCCGATGGCACATATATCGAGGACCAGGACCAATGGTGGCTTTCTGGTAATTATGCCCACTTCGGGGATTCTCTGAGAACCTGTTACTGAATCGTGAACAGGCATCTTCCGAGACGTCCATCTGATCGCTTTCCCCGCCGAATCCCGAATCGACGACTGGTTCCTACGAACAGACCTCGACTCCAACTATGAGAACGCCACACTGGAGGCTACAGTCGACGTGCTCAGCAAAGAGAAGGCCACCCTGAAGCTTACAATCTCGGAGCTGGACAAGGAGGGTGGCAAGGTCATCGAGACGAAAGAAGTCTCTGTGGAGACAGGCTCCTCCAAAGTCGACGTCTCCATCCCCGTCAATAAACCGGAGAAATGGACTGCTGAGTCGCCGTATCTCTACAATGTGGAGCTGGCACTGAGCACCTCGTCCTCAAAGCCATACACCGTCACACAGAGAGTTGGCTTCCGCAAGGTCGAGCTCATCAACGGGCTGATGACCGTCAATGGCACTCCTATCCGCCTGCGTGGTGTGAACAGACACGAGCACCATCCTCACTTTGGCCGTGCTGTTCCAATTGACTACATCAAGCGTGATCTGCTTATTATGAAGACACACAACATCAACGCTCTCCGCTGCTCCCACTACCCATCCCACCCCAAGATCCTGGACATGTGCGATGAACTCGGCCTCTGGGTTATGGACGAGGCTGACCTGGAATGCCACGGTTTCTACGACGCCGTTGCTAGGCCCCAGGACATCCCCGAGGGCCAGGACTACGAGGAGCGCAAGAGGCTCACCTTCCCCATAGCCGCCAAGTTCACAACTGACAACCCAACCTGGAAGGACGCATACGTGGACCGCATGCGGGACCTTGTCCAGCGTGACAAGAACCACGCATCTGTAATCGTGTGGAGCCTTGGCAACGAGGCTTTCTACGGCCAAAACCACAAGGCCATGTACGAGTACGGCAAGAAGGTCGACCCAGGGCGTCTCATCCACTATGAGGGTGACGTGCACGCAGAGACGACCGACATGTACAGCTACATGTATCCGCCGATAGAGCGACTGCTGAGATTGACAAACACTGAGGGCGTCAAGGATGGCAAGTACGACAAGCCAGTGGTCCTCTGCGAGTATGGACACGCCATGGGCAACGGGCCTGGCTGGCTTGAAGACTACGAGGAGCTCTTCCGCACGAACCCCCGCCTACAGGGTGGCTTCATCTGGGAGTGGGCCAACCACGGTCTCTGGAAGGAGGAGGGTGATGGTACCGGCAAGGGTGGCTACTATGCCTACGGAGGCGACTTCGGCGATGTTCCCAATGATGGCACGTTCGTCATGGATGGGCTGTTGTTCAGTACTCACGAGCCTACACCTGGTCTGACCGAGTACAAGAAGGTCATTCAGCCAGTCGGGTTTTCTGTCAACGGCCAAAAGCTTACATTGGAGAATTACTACGACTTCATCGACCTCAAGCACCTCGCGGCTTCCTACAAAGTTGAGGAGTTCGGGGAGGAGTAAGTGATACTGCTATCCGCCCAGCTGCAATATTCTGCTAACAGCCGTCATAGATCTAAGCTTCTTTCATCTGGGAAGCTTGAAATCCCTGACATCAAGGCGGGCAAAAAGGGCGAGATTGATCTGAGCGGGCCGTTGTCCAAACACAAGAGCAACAAGGAAGTGTTTGTGACTGTGTCACTGACCCTCCGCGATGAAACGCCTTGGGCAGCTGCAGGCCACGAGATTGCCTGGAAGCAGTGGCAGGTATCCAAGGCGGCCTCGCCTGCAACGGCTCTGGCCCTGAACAAGATGTCGTCTCCCGTCAAGGTCACCTCAGCCGGCGCGAAGATCAATGTTTCTGGCTCCAACTACAACTTCACATTCGACCGCACCCGCGGAGCTCCAACCTCTTGGGCCGTGAACGGCGTGTCTATACTCGAGGCTGATCCCGTCACCGGGGTTGCTATCACGCCATCCTTCTGGCGCCCTGCCACGGACAACGACGTTCCTGGCGAGCTGCCGTACTGGCAGCGCTTCGGCGTGGATGCGCTAGAAAGCCAAGGCCGCTCATTCACCGTGGATACTTCTGATCCAAACAAGGCCGTCCTCAAGTCCCACGTCTTCGTCACACCACCAATCCTGGCCTGGGGATATGAGTGCCACATTGAGTATACCATTACGAGCACCGGATCCCTATCTATCGACGTCAAGAGCGCCAAGCCCACAGGCGCCAAGCCTACACACGTGCCCAGGGCGGGACTGAACCTTCGCCTCAGCAAGAAGCTCGACAAGGTCAAATGGCTCGGCCTCGGCCCAGGCGAGAGCTATCCGGACAAGAAGGACTCGCAGCGCACGGGTGTCTGGACGGCCGACTCGGTCAAGGATCTGCAGACGCCATATGAGGTGCCTCAGGAAAACGCGAACCGCATGGAGGCGCGGTACGTGACTCTCACCAACAAGCACGACGCCGGCGTCAAGGCTGTCGCGCAGGGCTTCGAGGGCGGCTTCAGCTGGGTGGCGAGCAACCACTCGGCCGAGACGATCCAGAACGCGCGGCACCCGCCCGACCTGGTCGAGGAGGACGCCACGCTTCTCCGGCTGGACTACCAGGTTGCCGGTGTCGGCACGGCGGCCTGTGGACCCGGCGTGAGGGAGGACCTGCTTGTGAAGTGCGAGGAGGTCAGCTTCGGGTTCGTGCTGGAGAGTGTTGGGTTGTAGGTGATCTGTGTCGCCAGGCAAAGTTAGGTAATGACCGTTTATGTTTGCCTCGGATATCTCATTGGTTGGATGCGGGCACATATTAGATTGAATAAGATAAAGAATGACCTCAGGAATGCATCTTCCGCCTGCCGGGGACGTCTTACTCGGCATCAGCACTACCTAGGTAAGCTGACTTCGGATTTACCGAAAGTGTTCTGCGTCTCATTTGCATTTTCTCCGCAATATTAACGACATCGATTCCTGAACACTACTTTAGTACCTAGGTATGCACATGATCAACTTGCTTCGTAACCAAACTTGATCGTGTGTTGCCTGACAGTCCCTCGCCTAGCCTAGCAAGCTGGTCTTGTTTCTCAGTCCCACCATGGCTGCCCTCATACCTACATATGGTGTCTTGATATGGACAGTCGTCCTCGCTCTGCTTTACGTTGGTTACCGTGCTGCTCTACCCATGCCCTTGCCAGACATTCCATACAACCGCGATGCGGCGGGGAAGCTCTTTGGAGATGTGCCCGAGATGATGGGCTACGTCAAGCGTACAAAGCGGATTTTTGTGAGTGTCGGGATGAATCTGGCTTCGACGACACGATTGTTCTGCTAACCCGCTGAAGTGCTGGCTCACCTCACTCACGGACCGACACAACAGCCCCATCGTCCAAGTGTTTATCAAGCCTTTCTCATACCCCTGGGTGGTCATCACCGACCCCTTTGAAAGCCAGGACATACTGCTCCGCCGCAACCGCGAGTTTGATCGCGCACCAATGTTTGGCGATGTAGTTGGTGGGATTATCCCGGTTCAGCACTCGCACATGCTCAGCACCGATGCGCAGTTCAAGAAGAACCGCGCGCTGGTCAACCACCTTATGGCCCCGACCTTCATCCACGAGGTTAGCGCGCCCGAGATGTACAGGGCCACAGAAGAGATGATCCGCGTCTGGGGCATCAAGTGCGACAGGGAGGCTGTTCAGAAGTTTGCTCGGGAGCCTACTCAGTGCTATGTTAGGCTGTCGAGGGCTGGCTGGTAGATGCGTAGTTGTAAGTAAGTGGTATTTATAGCTGTTATGTTTTCCCGGCTCTCACAAGATGCATAATAAAGGCGGGCCAGACTCCGGACTGGACATTTGTGCCTCTGGTAGAGGAGAAAGGTCTTATCACTGCTGACAGCCAATGGACGAACTTTTCCGAATGATTCTATTGAACGGATACCTTCCGGCCACTTGTTTAAAGACGGACTGGACGTTAAATGGTGAAACACACACCGAAATATAACATCATGAATACAGCCCCCCCCCCCCGGCAAAGAGGATCGGGGGATTAGGTTGGCCCAGTGTCAGTACTATTTCACTGAAATTAGGAATGTGTAATGGCGTAATTAATAGTGGAATTTGAAGGCTCAGTTCGGGTCGTCTACGGATTAAGAACAACACCACTTGAAGGCTCAGTCTTCCCCGCGAATCAACTTTCAGCTAGTCTGAACATCTTTACGCTGTTTTCCCACGCCGCTCCTGCCACCTCGTCCACACTGATGCCTTTCAGTCCAGCCACGATGTAAGCGATTCTGGCAATTGTACAGGACTCATTCCTCTCTTTAACCATAGAGTCAGCTTCCCATTTATCCTTCTTCTTACTTGCTGGCAGTGTTGGCATGTTGGTCAGATATCTCTTTACCACCTCGGAAGTGGGCTTGAGATCTCCCCAAGGAGCATCAGTCTCGATTTGGAGGTGCGCGAGGGGGATCGCAGCAACCATGTCTAAGCTCTCGCGAGTCTGGAAACTGAAGCCGTTGACGCTGACGTCTAGGTTCATTGAGACCAGCTTCTCCATTTGTTCTCGTGACCCCACGAAGCTGTGCACGAGACCACGGCGAGGCAGTGCGTCAACGTACGAGCTCATGACTTGGACAAAATCGTCAAATGAATTGCGGCAATGCAGGAATAGTGGCAGATCCCACTGATTGGCCACAAACATGTCAAGCTGTGCCTTGAACGTAGCCAGTTGTGTGGATTTATCTGCAAGATTCAGACGATCGTAGTCGAGTCCGATTTCTCCATATGCAGCGAGATGTCGTCGATCTTGTTGGAGATTTGTGTCAACGGAATCTTTGAGCTTTTCGAGATACGAGGGGCCCTCGGCCAGAGGCTCGGCAGCATGATATGGGTGGACGCCTATGGTGAAAAAGCATGAACCAGCTGGACGAGACTTTGCGATCTCAAGGTTTGAAGACACATCGTGCAGACTCATTCCCGTCAAAATCACTTTTTCCACTCCGGCGCTCAGTGCCCGGTCGAGTGTGTTGGGAAAGTCCGCGTGATGGTATTGCTTGCCCCGGTATATTCCCTTGAACTCGTTCGCTGTGGCCGTGACAGCAACCTGTGTAACACAAGTTTAGTTTTGTGCAAGAGCCAAGCGCTGAAAAGGACAAACCTACGTCGGCAAAATGGAGTCGGGTGGCTGCAGCTCGAGGAGCATTCACGGGGAGCCCGGACATGTCCATCGTCGCAATTGTCCTACGTTGGACCACTTGCAGATTATACTTTAGGTAGAGCACAGCAAGACTTGTTCTGCTCTTGCGAAAAGTGTACATGTACTGGACAGGCAATACAAACAATGAAAATATGAGTGCGTGATCAAGTAGCCTCATACATATATCCAGTTCGATCAGTTGCGTATTGGAAGCTGTTTGCCAGGTCACGGCCCCGGTGCTGGCCCTGATTTGTGAACGCCGCGCCGGGGTCCCATGACTTAGGGCTGATCAGGGGCCATTTTACAAGTGTTAGGTACTGCATTGATCCAGAGTGGGCAATGCCGAGATTTCGGGGCCATGCACCATGCTATCCGGCCCGGTCACGCTAGGTGGCCGGCAAAACGACCGGTGGGATGGATCTGTTCTACGCAGAGCTCTTTACTCGTAAAGCACTTTAATCACTTCGGATATTGCTACCCCGTGGGACTATCTACGAGCCATACTCGTCTCCGCCTTATCCACTGCTCAACGAGTCAAACAAGCTACAACATATACCGTAGTTACTAGTCCGCCGGCTCATTGTCGACGCATTCATACCAGGGGCCTCCGAACCAACATCACATACGATCATGGCGCGATTTAACGACTTCAAGGTCCTGTGCTTCGACGTGTACGGCACCTTGATAGACTGGGAAACAGGAATTATATCCAACCTCCAGCCGCTCCTGGAAGCCAATAACGCCACCTTCAGTAGAGAGAAACTTCCCCATAGGGGGATATTGGAGGACAGCCATGGCATGTCGGGCTAACATGGTATATAAGGCCTACATAGCTTGTTAATTTGATATGGTGTATCGATTTAACATAGTATGTTGACGAAAAGGGTATAGCGCCTAGTCTATGCGTAGGCGGGCTCTTAGTACTTAGAGGTAAGACCTTACCTCTTAAAGTAGGGATTACCTTTATAAGAATCGTTATAATCTCCGTATTATAGGGGTTAGAGCGGGTAGCTTAGCGGGCTTATACGTAAAAGCGCTAGTTTAAGCCTATACCTATATAAAGACTTTTTTCTTCTAGAAGTATATAGGTATATAAACTAAGCGCTATTCTACTTTTAGATGCGTTTTACCCTTTTTATTAATATACTATATTAGGCTAATATACTAGATTAAATAATATACTATATAATAATAATATAGGATGTTATATTTATATAGCAAGTAAGGCCTGACATGCTATGTCTGACCTCTAGTATTCCCCTATGGGTCTCGACGTGATCCACGAATGTGAACTGACGCAGCAGGCCATCACGCCGGATCTAAAGTATCACGAGATCTTGGCCGCCATCCACCCACATATTGCAGCCAAGCTGGGCCTAGGAAAGCCTTCCCCGGATCAAAGCAACGCGTTCGGGGCCTCTGTAGGGTCTTGGCCTGCATTTCCAGACACTGTTGACGCGCTGAAGCGGCTGAGGCAGCATTTCGAGCTCGTGGTGCTCTCAAACGTCGACCACGAGCCTTTTGCCCGCAGCAACAGTGGTCCGCTCGAGGGCGTGAAATTCGATCTGGTCATCACCGCTCAGGACGTTGGTTCTTATAAGCCGGATCTTGAGAATTTCAGGTACATGATCAAAGAGATCGGGGAGAAATTGGGCGTGCCAAAGGAACAGATTCTCCAGACGGCACAGTGTCAGTATCATGATCATCAGCCTGCTAAGAAGATGGGCATGAGCTCTTGCTGGATAGTCCGGCCCGGTGCCATCATGGGAAATCGGAGTCCTCAAGTTTACGACTGGAAGTTTGATACCCTTGGCGGCATGGCAGATGCTCTGGAGGACTCCTGGAAATAGCCGGATATTTCTTGCTCGAACATTTGAACTTTTAACTGTGTTACAGAGGGGTGTTTTCTGGTCAATATGAGGTAAGAAAATTGGAAGTCAGTATCTATAATAGATCGAGAACGTGGGGGGGGGGGATGAGGGAATGCGGAAGAAACTAAAATAAGTTTTGAGGACCAAAATGTATTGACTATTTGTATTCTTTGAGTTCCTCTACTAAGCTAGAACTATAGTAAGTATCCTAGAGGGATA
>MAVT02000478.1:0-29779 GCA_001702395.2 Diaporthe helianthi
CTATTAGAGAGGTAGCTACCTTAGTTTAAGCGCTAATAAAGCGCTTACTATAGCCTATAGCTAATAGCGGTGACTATTCTATTCTATTCCATTGCTGTGCATGATGTCCATTAGCTGCCCTCTCTCGAAACACTCTTGCTTACACGTCCTATAGCTTCTTCACGTATATGTTACTGCTGCGTGTTTTGGTGTTTGGTGATCAAGCATGTCTGTGTGAGCTGGAGAATTCATTGATATACATGCCATCTTGAGCTGCCCTCGTTAACATCTGGCCCTGGTTCTCATCTCTCTCATGGCCCGGCGCCCAAAGTACAGGATACCGATTCAAAACAACCAGCAGATATGGCGGGCCGTATGAGCTGGCCGCTCAAGAGGGTCGACATTGGCGCCTTTGCTCAGATGGATACGTACCCGGAGGACAGGAAGGAGCCCGATGCCGAGGTCATGTCAATCCGGAGTGGTGGCGACTCAACCCAGGTCGTGGGTAGCGCGGACATGTTCGACGAGAATGGGAACTTGAGGTTGATTCCGGTATGTTTGTTTACTTTACCTCACTGGGTCTTGGCCTGGCGAAGAAGTCACGAAGCTGAACTCTCACAATCCAGATGCCCACATCAGATCCAAAGGGTGAGCCTTATCACTACGGTAGTATCACAAGATGATACGGTGGACTGATGAGACTCCAGATCCCTTGAATCTGCCTAATTGGAGGAAATGGACTGCTATTGGCACTCTTTGCTTCTGTGAGTAGCCTCGACGCATCTTATCGTCGTAATATCTAGCCACTCGATGACGGCGTCTGACTTGTTCTGGATGGAAAACAAGTCGGATCCCTGGCCCTCTCCGCCGAGGTCATCATCGGCTCACTAATCCCCATCTTCCTCCTTGAATATGCCGGGGTCGATCCCACCACGATCAAGAACATCGACTTTGTCGCCGCCTCCGGAGGCAAGGGCACGCAGCTCAACCCTCTGGCCGTCATCCCGCAAGGCGTGACGCCGCCTAGCCTGGAGGAGGTGTCCATGTTAGCTACGATTCCGCTGCTCACCAACGGCATCGCGAGTTACCTGCTGGTTCCCCTCTCTATCGCCATTGGTCGCCGTCCTGTTCTACTTCTGACCGCTGTGCTCGCATGGGCGGGTGGACTTTGGGCAGGGCTATCGACGTCGATCGAGTCCCACCTCGCGGCGCGGGCGGTCATGGGCCTGGGTGCTGGTGCGGTCGAGGCGTTGATCCCGCTTATTGTGCAGGACCTCGTCTTTGTCCACCAGCGGAGCAAGGCACAGTCTGCCATTGTGGCCAGCCAGGTGAGCACTGAGGATTCATCGCTGCTTTGATGTGCAGGTTCAAGAACTGATGAGGAGGCAGGGCTTCATCATTGTTGGATTGGGTATCGCTGCTCCATACATCTCCGCCAACTATGACTGGCGATATCTGTATTACGCCACTTCTGGTGCCGGCATTATCGCATGGCTGCTGCTCATAGGACTCCTCCCTGAGACTCGATGGACACGATCCAGAGAGGCGCTTGGTAAGGCTCTGCAACCACCCCAGCCTCATGTCCACCATTACTAATCGCACATGAACACAGGCGGCAAGTCCGAAGAGAAGCTCGCACCAGGCGAAATGCGGCCCCAGCTCGACTACGCCAGATTCGGACCGCGGACGCTCTGGACAAACATTGGCATCTTCAACTGCGGATTCGAGTGGAAGAATGCCGCCATATCGATGCTCGACACCCTGCGGACGACCTTCTTCCCGGCCGTGATCTGGTCGGTCCTGGCCAACAGCGTATTCCTGGTCACGAACCAAGCGGCCCAGCAGCTCGGCTCCTTTGCCCTACTCGCCCAGGGCTGGGAGTTCCAGTGGACCGGCCTGTCGATCATCCCTTTTGTCCTCGCCACGGGCATGGTCTTTATTGTCGTGGGCCCCGTGGCCGACAGGGTCTCCACCAAGATCGCCAAGAAGCGCAATGGTGTCCGCGAGGCCGAGTACGGACTCGCCAACACAATCATTCCCTTCATCGGGGGCATCGCGGGCTGCTTTGTGTTTGGGTACGCGGGCGAGTCAACCGTGCACTGGTCCGTGCTGCTCTTCGGCTCGTTCCTCGTCGTCTTCGGGTTCCTGTGCCTCATGGTCACGATCAACGTGTTTATCGTCGAGTCGTACCCACAGTGGGCGGGCCCCGTGCTCGTCAACGTCAGCTCGCTCAAAATCATCATCGCCTTCTTCTTTGCCAGCCTGGCTACCACCTGGGTCGCGCAGAAGGGCCTCCTCGCCACCTTTGCCATCTACGCCGAGACCATGATTGTTATCTCCATGTTTATCCCCGTGCTCTGGTTCACTGGCAAAAAGCTTCGGGTGTGGACCGCAGGCAAGGTCAAGTCGAAGCCGGCGCCGAGGACGCGCAGTTTTGGCGCGCAGTCCAGGTTTTCTCAGTGAACCTTGATGTTGAGGAACCGATGGCACACGAGCCACCACCTACAAACAGGTTTGGCAGCGAGCTTCACGCGGCGTAGAATTCTGCCTGGTCACTGAATAAAGCCTGTGAGCTGTGACTTGATGGCAGGCGTTGGGGAAGCAGTCCTATATAGCTCTCCACGAGGGTCATGGTGGGTATGAAGGAATACACACCGGTCTAGGGCATTTGCGAGGACCCAAGATTCACTTCAGTCGTTACCAGCCACCGTGGTTTTAAGAGGCTGCGAGATGCTTGCAGCTTTGAAATAAAAGCAGGCACATAATTGAGGGAAACAAAAGTTGATGGCTACCGCCACATCTCATTACCCGTGAGACACTACGCGCAGCGATGACCCAAAGGCAACAATGATTGTGGGAATCTTTGAAAAAAGACTCTATTGCAACGCTGCTCAAGTGTATGCATACACACGTGAAGAAGAGATTCGCCTACTGTTCCGTATAGCCCAAAAGAAACAACCACGGGGCAATCACCGCCGAAGCTTACCACAGACGGCGAAACGGGTGCCCCTTTCGACCGACTGTGGTTGATTCTGTCCCTCGGGTTGTACCAGACCAATGCCATCTGCCGCTCAACGACGGTTCCACTAACATCCTAGTTGACCTCATTCCAATGATTGATTTCCCGACATCAATAGTCCAATAAATCGGCATCGAGGCTGGAAAAGCTCCACGACACAGGCTCCTCAACGTCCCCTTCTCCCGGACCAGGGAGGGCGAGCCCGAGCAGGGCCTGGGAGTCCGCATGTCTCCTGTGCGAGGAGGACAAGCCAGCACTGCTGTATAGCGAAGGATCGACAGCACTATAATCAACACATTCGCGATACATGTGGTTGTCGATCGTGATCTGCCCCGAGCTCGCCGTGGCAGCAGCACCAGCAGCACCACCAGCATCGGCACCAGCATCGCTGCTGACATAAGGCGATGCATGGACATGGCCCCAGAGATACATGCCGGCAGGCTGCTGCTGGGCTGGGTACCCGTCGGCAGACGAGACATCAAAATCATTTGCGTCCCTGTCGTCCGTCGGCATGGACACGTAGCCCGAGTCGTCGTCCGGCTGCCTGTTGGCGCCGCTGACCTCGTAGCCACGTGCACCTCGGCCGGCCTTCGCGTCAGCTTGGGACACGTTGCGGGCCGTGGTGCGTCTCCGCGGCTGTCGGTGGTGGCCCTCTGGACGAGGCTGGACGAAGCCGGCGAGGAATTCCCCGCCGTGGCTGTCTTGCTGCTGGCCCCGGCGTGCTGTGGTAGTTGCTCGGGTGATGGTCCTGTGAGCCACCTGTGTCCGTTGCATTATCGTTGATGCGGCGGGTGCGTCTGGGGAATGGTGCGTTGTGTTAGCCTTGTATGTCCAGCACAAGCGAGTAGGCAGTTTATCCCTGGCTGAACATTGAATGATCCCGTCAGACCAAAAGAGGGGGGGGGGGGGTTGAGACTAACAATAGTCATCCGGCACGGGTTTCTCGCACGCCTCGTACAGGGCCTTGAGCTTGCGATCATATCCCCTCATCGTCTTGATTTCTTCAAAGCGCTCCTGCTGCTCCCCGTCCAGCAGCTCGGTGCCGTCCTCATCGAATCTCTCGACAAAGTATGGCGTGCCGCGGCGTTTTCCCTCGCACGTCTCCCAGTGCTCCTCCTTCTTCTGCGTGACTTTGCTACGGGCGAGGGAGATGCTCCAGCGCCCCGTGCAGAACCCGCAGCGGAAGAAGGGAGTGTGCTTCCGCCATATGTGCTCGCTGCAAGGAAGTACTCGTCAGCCAGATGTTCATTCCCGGATCGAGGGAGGTGAAGTCAAAGCCTTTGGGGCCCCAGGACGGAGGAGGGACAGGACCCAGGGTCGGTCCGGGCTGGACCCCCGAGGGTCCATGTACTCACTTCAGTTCCCTCAGCTCCTTGAAGCCCTCAGTCGTCCTGCAAGCTGCGATGCTCATGTACGTGTCGGGATCAGACTTGGCAAAGGGGCACGCGAGCCCACGTTCTCTGACTTGATCCCTGTTGTACTGCTGCTGCTGCTGCACGTGGTGGTCGGGCGGCGCATGTCGGCGGCCGCTCATTGACACAACTTAATAATCTAGTAGGATGGGTTCGACGGCGAGTACACTGCGTCAAACTGGGCGATGTATCCCCTTAGCCGACTCTGGCGGTCGGTCTGTGGCCCTACTGCGGCCAGGGGGAAGGGCTCGCTGCCGGGTGTCGTGCTGAGGAACTTTTGGATCTGGAAGGTTTGAGGGCGGCCTAGTTTTGCGGCGGTGGAGGGAGTGATCTGGCGAGCGGCGGATGAGTTAGCCTCCTGAAGCCAGTCCCTCCTTATGATGGAAGGGGGTATGTATTTGTGACGACTGGACATCGGGGTGCAGCCGTGGTTGTGGTTGTGGTTGTGGTTTTGGTTTTGGTTTTGGTTTTGGTTTTGGTTTTGGACTCACCTCGGCGGACGGTCGATTTCCACTGAAGGGAAACATCCACACGCTCCTGAATAACTTTAATATTTTCTAGAGCGAGATCTCTTCCGTGGAGCGTGCGAACTCGACCACGATCGCTTTCTGACCCTTCTTGCTGTTGTTTGGAAGCTGGAGACATGGGCAAAAGAAGAGCGGGATGGGAAACTTGTTGGAGGGGAGAAAACCCATAATAGCAGGGCGCTGCGATCGCAGCATCTATCAATACCTAGGTTCCAACACCAACGTGTCGCCGCTCCTCGGCGCCACCCGGGTGAGACCCGCCTTGAATAAGTATAGGACAACTCAGAGCCTGGATAACAGCCCTTTCCCCCCACTTGAGCTGTTTGACCTGCCAAGGTGCATGCAAGACTTCATGCAGACTGCTGCTGGCCAGACTGTTTCCGTACTGGATCAGTTGCAGTTGCGGGGCACGCCATGCGTGCCGATTGTGGCTGATTCTGAGGCTGACTTTCGTACAGACCCCAGCATTTAGAAGCTTGAAAGAGCGAAACTAGCCATGGTGCAGGGGGTCATAAATCATGTTCACTGTTGGACTCAAATCATATATCACGCGGCGGAACCTAGTATAAATTGATAGTTGCGTTATCAGTCTGGGTGTCACCTCGACAGAAGGACATGAGACTTAGAGGTTTGACATATTCAATAAGGAAATAATTTCAGGGGCTCATGTTTACTAACTACTTTGAGCTGGGAGCAGGCCAGGCTATTCGGTATTTTATACGCATGTAGGCGTGCAAGGGCCGGTAAACCACGTTTGTTGGCAACCTTGGGCAGCGATGTCAACAGTTGAGCTGTCTGCCTTACGCACGCACGAAGTTATATGTGTAGCGAGGATTTTTATCTGATAGTCAGTACATCTTATTGTCACTTTCTGAATTTGACGGCAGAGTCTTGGACCGAATTCATATCAATTTAGACTTCCTCAGTTCACTCGTCTTGCTTATTGAGGGAAGTCGCTAGTAAGAGGAGCTTGAGCCTTGGAAAGACCTATTCGTAAATGAGTGAAACTAATAGATATGTGACCATTGCCCGCTGTCAAGAATATACAAAATGGTAATATGATACAATAAGAATATGCTCTGATCAGAAACCGCCTCTACTTGTCACTATACTCAGGGAAGATAGGTAGTAAGTAGTCCCACGGGCTCTTGGCAGCCGGTAATACTGTATCCGGTCACGGCGAAGAGACAGCCATGTCCAGGAGACGCGATGGGAAAGCTGCCTTACGCGGACTTTTGCCATCCACGCTGACGAGAGAGCTCGTACCACCAGTTGCGGTACATCCAGCCATCGAAGTCGGTGATGTTGCTCACGAAACCGGCGCTCATGATGAAGTCGTCGTTGCGGCCACTCGGGGACCAGTCATAGAAGTCATCAAGGCCAAAGGAGTGTCCCTGAGTAAAGAAAGGATTAGATCAGACCACACACAGATTTATCACATGCACGCTGCCTTGGGTTCAAACTTACCTGCTCGTGAAGGATGTACAGCATGTTGTCACCCCCATCGAGCCCAGACATGAACAACTCAGTTGCGACGCGCTGGCCCCAGTCGCCACCAGCACCTCCGTCAAAACCTGGTGTGAGCCAGATTGACTGGTCGTAGTGGCGGTCCGCTCCGGCAGGGCAGCCGCTATAGTCACCGTCCTGGTGGAAGAAACGGCCGCACGATTCAGCACACTGGGGGATTCCCTCGGCGTCCACGTCGGTGTAGATGTCGAGGCCTTCAGTGGAACCCTCCAGCAGGCTCTTGTCTTTTACGGCCCAGCCAACAACGTTCACCTTGACATTGTCAAAGGGGAAGTTGTCCCATCCGTATACCCAGTTAAACCACTTCTGGTACCCCCTATTTACCTCTTCGGCGATCTGCTGGCGCTGGGTTGCTGGGACTGGCTTGTCTGACTCCCATCTGACACAGTAGTTGATGACCCTTGAGATAGTACTTATTAGCAGCTAGTTTTTATAGCCCACATCACTGGGAATCGACCTCACCCCTCTGTGGCCATGATCTGGTCCCAACCATAGTTCTTGAAGCTGTACAGGTCTCCACCGCTGTAAGTCTTCTCACAATGGTCCCAGACTTCCTTGAGAGGCGTGGCCAAGTCTGCTGGGGGGTTCCATCCTGACTTGTCAGACTGCCTGCTGCTGAGGCGAGATGAAGAAGATTGAGGAGCTGCCTGCGAAAGGCCTGCCAGGGAGGACAGCAGCGCAAAGTTAACGGGATGCATGGTGAATATTGATTTCCGTACCAGAAGGATAAGAAGAGAAGAATCCAGCAAGCACTTGAGCAGAGGAGGGTGGATATGAACCAGCTGATAGAAAACGGCTATGGAATAATGGGCCTTTATTCCTGGCCAATTTTGTTAAATAACAAACATGAGTATGCCTTACGAAGTCTGATATAAATGATAAACGATGCTATATCTAGGTATCCTATGCCAAGAGGTCCCATCTTTATTGTTTGGATTGCTGCTGTGCTTGGCATAGCAGAGCCGATGGTTTGTCTCCACAACTTCGTGCAGACGAGATTGGCCTGGACCACATTTGCTTGGACCTCGAATGACGGACTTGTCATACTTAAGGCGGATGTCAACTGGAGCCCCTTAAGCTTAAATACAACCGGAGTGATTTGCCCTTGAACAGGGGGCGGCGGAGTCATGGACGTATCAAGGAGACTACCAACTTGCATATTGGAAGTCCTAGTCCCGGTAGTGTGGACTCAAGGTAGTAGTAGCCCTTTCAATTTAAGCATTCGGAAGCAACAGAAGAAAGTGGAGCAGAAATTATGGGGAAATTTCCTACGGCACTTAGGAACGTCCCGGCCCCTCCGCAATCCTTGGTAATAGTCCTGTGGTGAAAACATTTGAAGCCCTTGTATTTTACCGTCCTCAGAGACAGCGAGGACGAACAGCCATGACCGGAGTTCAAAGGGGGGGATCACCCCTTACGTTCTCGTACCCACCATCAGCCCAGTGTGGTTTCTATTTCTGGGTTTCGAAACAATTCCCCACTAGCTTGTCTTCGGACTATGCTTTCTCACTCGCCTGATTCAGGCGAGCTGCGGCGTCCGCGATCTCGTCTTCAGTGGGCAGATTCACAATCATGAGGTAAAGAATGTCCTGAAGATTTATGATCAGACGCTGTGGCCAAAAATAAGCAAACATGAAGGCCAGGCACCTGGGCAGACATACCGGCTGTAACAACTTCTTCATCGTTCGCACAGGAGCCACCACCGGAAGGGACCCGATTCTTCGGAGCCGCGGCGCAACACGCGCAGTCGCGTCAATATTCGGCAGCCGGGGCAGCCAGTCGCCGCGTGGTCTGATATCCACGAGCGCCTCCTTGCATGTGGCCCTCGGACTGATAATCCGTCGCGGTGGCCCGCCATCATCAACACCACCACCTCCACCACCAACCCTCAGACCAGCACGTTCAGTTGTACTCTTCACACGCCTCAAGCCCTCATGGCCCGCCGCAGTCGTGGCCCGCACCGCCTCCCGCCTGACCTCAGCCGTCGTACGCCTCCCACCCGTTACGAGCGCCACAAAGTCGCCACTGGCCGCTGGATGGTTCGGATCTGCGAACCGCGACTGGAACCCGGGGGCCGGCGCGAGCTTCGCCATCCGTGAGTCCGGGTGCTGCCCCGACCACCTCGCCACGGCGCGCCGGTCCTGGTAGTCGCTGATGAAGTGGCCCGTCCGCCGGACGCTCGTCCCGGCTGACTTGCCGCCCAGCTTGACCTGTCGCACGGCTGGGCCGACGTACTCGGCGGTGCTGTGTCTGAAGGCTGGGAGGCAGCCTGGTTCGGCGCGGTGTGGGATTTCTTTTTCGCCTGTTGTTTTGCTTCTTGGTCTTGTTGCCAAGTTGCTCCTATGTTTCCGTCCATCCTCCTCTGGCTCATTCGTCCCTATTTCCTGTGCACTAGATTGCTTGCGAATAGGGGTGGCTGGAGTTCCCGGCTCGGATGACTTGATTGTATCTTCCAGTTTGGGGAATACTAGTGGTGCAAACTCGGGCAGTTCGAACATTTCGGCGGCAGAAGGTTTTAGATTTGTCGACTTGCTCCGTCTGAAGGCCGCCGGACCATCGTCCTGCGGCTTCGTGCTGGCTGCCACGGCGCTCATGTCGATGTCGACAATACCGTTTGTATTTCCTTTCGAGCTGTCCTGATTTGGTTTCCACGTAACGACTAGTGCGATCAAGCCTTTCGGCTTGAAGAAGTCCTGGTCGAGCCAAGTCCGTGGATCAGTGCCATCGACCTGGCTTCTCTAGCAGGCCACGCGTTCCCGGAGCCCATCCACCTTCTGATCTCTGCGTCTGCTCTGATGGCCACGCAGATCACTGCAGAGGTTGTCAGTCGCAGCAAGAGCAATGTATTCCTGGACAAGATGAACCGCCTTGTTGAGCTGATCGATAAAGTCGATGAAGGTGTCCTGGTCGATGTCAACGTCCTGGAGAATAGGCGCGTATGCACGGATGAAACCGCGGGTGCGCGCCTTGGGTCGGCGTTGAGTGATGACGACGGGGAGTTCGAGACGCCCTGTTGGTGTAGAAGAATCTTCGGAAGCGTGGCTCCGCAGGAAGCTCTCTGCAAGCTTCGGGGAGGCCAGCGGGCTGAGGCCAGATGGCTCAGTGTTGGCAGTATCCGTGCTGATATCATCCTGCACTTCGTCCAGTGCCCAAGCAACTTTTTCCACTTGTGTGGGAAGCTTCTCGCCAGCTTCAACTTCATCTGGGGTTCGGAAATAACCGAGCTCATGGGTTGTTGGGATACAGTCGCCATTTGACAAGCTTATTGGGACACTGTCACGCTGGGCTCGTTGAGATGCCCTCTTTTGCTTGTGGTGATAGATGGTCTCATATGCAAGGCCGATGGTAGCAGCGATTCCTTGGACAGCCTTGCCAAATGGGTTGCTGCGTCGCCTGCTCGTTGCATGGCCAGACTGAACAAAATTCGCGTCTGCCCTTTCTTTTCCAGGAATTTAGTCAAGTGAGTCTTATGTCGAAGCTAACCCAACAGTAACATACAAGCAAGTATGGGCAAGCTCTGGAGACATATGAACAAGTCAAGTATCGCTGATAAAAGGAAATTTTACATACCAAGCACTTGAGTATGCATTGAGCTCATCACACAGTTCAGCTGCTCTAGGGTACCTAGGTAGTCAGGAATGCTGGTAGAAACACTCGGCCACATATTCTTAAAATGATGTGGTGTTGCAAATATGCCTAGGCCGCAAGCATTGTCAGAGCTGTTGGTGTCTGGGCATTGGGCGGCAGTGCTGCTTGAGGTTCTCGGTAGACTGCGGACCAAGATCACAGACCATACAAAAGCCTGGAGGTACACGCAACCACACATCTTGGCGATGAGCGCCTGCCAACCTTGTTCTGACGACTCCTCTTTAGTCAAGGCAATGCACGGCCGCCATGACGCTGTTTGCCTGGAACTGTACTGTGAGCAGTGGTATAATTGTCTTGGATGGTTTTACTTCAGATGTTCACCTCGCTTATTTCGACGAGCTTGATGCAGCAGCTATGATCCTGATCGACTGAGCTGGCGCAAAACCTTGTAAGCTTTGTTCTATTTCCAATACAGTATAAGATTAGGGAGGTAGCTGACGGTGATGTTTTTGAGTATGTGGGTCGCCGGCAACCCTTGGGAAGCTTTCCAAGAGCGGTATATTTCCCTCGCAAAGTTACTATATTTCAAACTGTAGTAGATGGAATTCAGTCAAAGCCAAGTCCATACATTATATCAGAACTAGAGCTTTTTTTGGCAACAGATATATACGCCCGGGCGGTCTGGGCTAGACTTGGCTTCTTATAACTTTTGTTCTCCCTTGCAAAAAATATTGGTTGCAGTGGTTACCTAGGTATGGGATAAAAGGAACGCGACTACTCAAGCAAATGATAAGTGATACGGAAAAAGATTGGTTATTTCAAATTACTTGAGTACTCTCACGAAGATGAATTATTACCTACCTAGGTACCTACTTTGTACTCATATTTTCGCACAGTACAAGATCACTTGATGATCACATCAGCTATAAGGGTAATGCTTCCAAAATTCATAATTCAAACAAATTCTCGCTCTCCCGTCCTTCTACGCGCAACTTCCTGTTAGCCCTCCTCAATAAGACCTTTGTGATAGCGTAACTTGGAAGTGCCAATGGACAGATCCGAGAACGACATGGGACCATAAAGGGCATCAATCATGGCCCTCGGGTGTCTTGGCCCATCCGAAGACGGAAAGAAGGAGGGCTCGTAAATGTTTCCGAGCTGGCATGTGTTGGAAGAGAAACGGCCAGATCATTGATGTGTAGGGACGTTGCTAGGTAGCGAGCGATGTTGCTTAGTGTGACTGCCCAGATGATAAAATCCGACGCAGGCCACACAGCTTGTGGCACGCAGACGTGATGTCTTCGCCCCTTCTTACTCTTGCTGAAGTATGCATTGAGAAAGCCGGAGACAGCGACGACTAGATAAGATGAGGCAATGATTTGTAGCCCTAGAAGATTGTTGGGAAGAAGTTTATGAACCTCTTTGCACTGCGGATTCCCTGAAGCATGCCGACTTTGTGTGAAATTGGTGAGCTATCCGGGTGCGTAGAAGGAACATGACGAATAACTATGAGAGGGGATAGGACGAGAAGACGAGAAGCCACAAAAAAACCCCACTTGCAAGTCTTGATGTCGGTCACGGCGAGCTTGAGACCATGCACTTGAGCATACGGAGGTAATGCCATGGTGAGCCTTGGGCAATGAGGCCCTGTCCCTGGCCATGCTCACGACAGCAACTTCACGTTCTTCCTCCGTCAAGAACCACTTGGGCAAGCCACATGTGCAGTCCTGCGGTCCGTGCAATTGAACAGGTACAGCAACCAGACCGTTGGCAAAACGGTGAAGTCATGCTTTCGGACTAGGCTTGTCTCAATGGGGGCCTGGCCCTCTTGTTCAATAGACTCTTCTCCCAAGCCTTTGGGATCGAGCTTTTCCTGAAGTCGTTCTTATCACCCATCTCGACGTGGGCAGCAGTATTCGAAGTCGAGGGCTTCTTCCCGAGGTTCTGATCGGGGAGGGCCATATTGAGAGCAATATTCGAACCACGAAGAGGCTAGGGACTTAAGAGACGGATAGAAGTGGAAAGATTTACAGAAGGAGGACAAGAAGGCCGAATAAAAGCTTTTAATGTATTTCCACGAGCTTCAACGACTTCGTTCTATCTGCTCACCGCCAAGCCTGCGCTCTTGGCCCGTTCTATCCTTCAGTGACCCAGGAAATCGGATTGCCCTGGACGGAGAAGGCTTAGCTGCGGGGGAAGTCTTGAAGTAAATACTCCAGATTCTGTGGTGGACCTGACCTCCCAGTTGCTCCAAGCTGCGCCAGGTGGACAGCTCCGTAGCGTGACTGTGATGTCCGTCCCGGGGGGGAGCCGCCTCAAGTGCTTAAGAAGTGCTTGCGGCCATTCCCCAGCCAATTTCAGCTTACTTCAGTAAGTACGCGTGCTACGGAGCATTCAGGAACGTTTTTCACGCCCTGCTCAACGTGCCATTACAAATTATCTCGATATCATACCGCGCCAGGTTGAAGTTACAACTTGCCAGGGCCGGTGGAACTTCAAGTGACGCGTTCCAAGTGCCGCTTTTCGCCAGTTCCCGTCCTGACCGAGCGCCCAGTGCCGAGTAAATGAAATGGCTCAACGGCCTTGGCCCTCATCCAAATCCGAAAGACGCGAGGAACTTGACCTGTCCATGCACAATAACCCATCACACGGTCACAACATGGCAGCATCTAGAGCACTCCCACAGTTGAAGCCATTCACCTCATGCGATGTGAGATTAACCCTACGCCTACCTGCCCTAGCACCCCGTCTTTGCGAGAAAGAAGAAAAAGAGAGAATCTAACGCAGCCACAGATTGGCGATGCCCTGGTGAAGCTCAAGTATCCGCAGGGCGGCTTTCTCGATGGCCTGAGGATGTTCTCCCCGGGCAGCCCTGGCAGGTATTTCGGCCCAGCCGTGACTGTGAAGATGGTCGAGACGAGCGACATCACGGCGCCGAAGCCTGAGCGGCATTTCGCCGACTGTAACGAGCCCGGATCCATCATGTATATCCAGCAGCCCAAGGGCCTGCCGTCGGCGTGCTGGGGCGGGCTGATGTCGACCCGGGCCAAGTATCTTGGGGCTGAGGCTGTGGTGATTGATGGGCGGTTTAGGGATATCGAGGAGCATAAGGAGCTGAACTTCCCTGTGAGTTCCCATCGGGTCACCCTTCTTGCTTTGATGGTGTGTGTGCGTGTGAGTGAGTGAGGGTGGATAAATAAGCTGATTACCTCGCGTACTTAGGTGTTTGCTCGGAGCTCGTCCATCCTAGGCTCAAATACGTACACTAGGGCATCCGAGATCAACGTGCCTCTTCAGTTCCAAGGGGACCTTTGGGTACATCCTGGGGATATTATTGTTGCCGACATGGATGGTGTGGTGGTTACACCGCCATCGCTAGTAGAGCAGGTCGTTGCATTGTGTCAGGGACGTGCAGAGATTGACGCCAAAATGTTCAGAGGTCTGTATAAAGGCGAGGAGATGGGGGAATTGATGAGGACCTTGCGCAAGGGTTCATGAGATGCCATTGTTGTGTAACTGGAGACGAAACATAGATATCGTTAGTCTCGTCGGGAATCCATAACCATTCGAGCTCTTTGAATTACTATAGTCAGGGTATCATCGAGAGGATCTAACTTTTGCAAAAGACTCTACTTCTCAAAGAGTCTACCTGGGTTTTCCACCATGAGAAGATGCCACTCCTCATCAGAAAGCCACGATCTCAGCATCCTCAACCACGCCTCGTCATCCACGCACAGGTACGGAGTCTCCTTTAGCGCCTCCTCAGGGCTGCGGATCTTCATCCTAGGCGTATGCGGCCAGTCGCTGCCCCAGAGAACCCGGTACTTGTTAGCGCCCACGAGAGCCCGCACCAGGTACTCGAGGTCATGAAACGTCGGCGCCAGCCCGCTGACGCGGTACGGCGCGCTCAGCTTTACCCACAGCCGGCCGCTGCGTACGAGCTCCACGACGGCCTTGAACCCGGGCTGTGCCGTGGGGTCGTTCTTATATTTCTCCGGGAGCATGCTGGTACCTTTTAGCAGGGCAAAGTGGTCCGTGACGAGGTCCAGACCGAACTGGGAAAAGGTCGTCTCGACATAGGGCCGCAGCTCATCCCAGAACTCGGTCCGCGTCGTGGTCATCGTCACGCTCCACGGCAACGAGGCGGCCGACAGTCGTGCGCCGTGTGCCGAAAGGACGCGCTTCTGCGCCTCGACGTCCTCCATGGCCCCGTAGTGGTACAGGTTGACCCGCACGCCTCGGACGCCTGTCTCGTTCATCTCCCGAAGGTGATCATCCGTGACGTGATCTGGGTCGATGACACCTATGCCGCGCGTCGTGGACGCTCCCAGGCGGGGGATGAAGGACTTCATCGAGGTGCAGTCGTCCCCGTATGAGAGGCCATGTGTGAGGACCGAGTTTGACAGGCCTAGCCGCCGCCTGAACTCGATGTACTCCTCGACCGTTGCTGGGGGAGGTGTCAGGTGCCGCGAGGCGCTGTAGGGGAAGGTGGCGGCTGTGAGGCGTGGTTAGTGAGTTGTCTGAGATCTCTATGTTCGGGACCGAATAGCACTCAGGTGGAAGATCATTGCATGTGCTCACGCTCGAATATGTGGTGGTGGGTGTCCCACCCTCCGTGACAGATGAGCCCGCCTTGGCTCTGCTGTGTTAATGTTTGCTGCATGGTCGCTGCGAATGCGGGATAGCGTTAGAGAAGACAGTGGATTTTATGGAATTGTGTTTTAAGTTGTAGCTAGCCAGGACCAAGCAATTCATTATGGAAAAACTTCTCATTCAGTCTTTTGGTACGGAGTTCGGGCGTCTCCATTGAGACAGGTTTAATTACCTTGTAGCCTAGCAAGTTGCAACAGCGGGGGTTCCGGTTTACAAGTGGTGGACCCTAGATTTTGGGAAACACTGGCGGAGCGATCCGGTCACTCAGTCTGCGGGGAAGCGAGGCAATTATAGGCGTGAAGCGAGTGCCTTGGCAAGTATACATTCGTCTGCTACCGTATATAATCCGGCCGTGTTATTCAGCAGACTGGAGTGGTAGGTGCTGTATCTTAGCACGGGCATTTGTGTACTGGTTCTCGCTAGGGGAGGCAAATCATGAATGGTAAACGTGAAGCCCCTACCCCAATACAGTCGATAGTGGCTGGGGCCGCGGCGGGTGGCGTCGAGTCTCTGGTCACAGTGAGCATAAATAGAGGAGCTAACAAGGCTCGACGTACGAGTATTAAGAGGCTGACTTGAAGAAAAGTACCCGACAGAATATGCCAAGACCAGAAGACAGCTCCTCCAGTTCTCGCGGTCGACCTTGACGATCGTGGCCGAGGCATGCCGGGCTCAAGGCGTGAAGGCACTTTACAGCGGGGCTGGCGTGTTCTGTGCGTCCAACGCAGCCAAGTCAGGCATCCGGTTCCTAACTTTTGACCTGGTCAAGGACCGTCTGCCTCGGGATCCCCAGACGGGGAAGCACACTGCCACGTCGAGCATGCTTGCTGGTGTTGCTGCAGGCGTCGCCGAGAGCGTGACGGTGGTGACGCCAGGCGAGAACCTCAAGACCAAAATGGTCGAGGACAGAACAGGCGCCAGGCAGTTCAACTCGGCTGCTGCTGTCGTCCGGGGCATCGTGGCCAAGGACGGTCCTGCGGGGCTGTTCCGAGGCGTGGTGCCGGTGACGATGAAACAGGGCTCGAACGCACTGGTGAGATTCACGTCCTATCATGCCTTGTTGGATAGCATCCAGCCCATCCTGGAACGCGGCGGATGGGGCACATTTGCACCAGCCGTCGCTGGGGCTGGTGCAGGCGTGGTCACCGTCTACGCCACGATGCCGTTCGACGTGGTCAAGACGAAGATGCAAAGCCTTGGGGCAAGGGAGCAATACGGTGGCACATGGCGATGCGTCCTTGCTGTGGCGCGTCAGTCTGGCGTCGGTGGATTCTGGACAGGAACCGCGCCGAGACTGGTTCGATTGAGTGTAAGTCTGTCTCTCTGAGGAAAGGCTCTGGTCTTTTTTTGCTGACGATTGTCTCGTGTCTGCCATAAACACAGGTCTCAGGTGCTGTTAGTTTCAGTATATACTCGTGGGTTGTGAGGTCGATGCAGCAGGCGGGAATGAGCAGGATTCCTGCTGTGGCTGGCTGAAGTTGTCACTGTCAATTCTAGAGGTTTTGATTCACAGCAGATGTGCGTTCAGCTGCTTGGGCAACTGGGTAGGCCCCTGAGGTAGATTTGGCACCGCGGCTGTGCCCCACGACGTCCACTATATCCCCGCATCTTGGGTCCTTGGGGTGCCTGATCTGGTCTGGCCACTTGCGCCACCCACGGCCTGGAATTACAAAGCTAGCACCATGTCCTCCCTCTTCGTGACGTCTTGACGACTAGCCATGCCTTTGACATGTCGCTTGTGGTCCCGAACGTCAATGATCGACTACACCACGTGCAAATGGAACTGTGAAATTATCAATGGAAGGGAGAGGCGCTGCTTCGAGAAAAGTCCGTCTGGCCTGCCAACGGTGTAGGGCTCGCAGGATCAAGGCGGGTGACAGATGCCCCTTCCATGCCTCCATCCTCCATTCCCTCTCTCAGTCGAGCTCTGGTCCGCTGACCCCAAAGTCACGAGCAGTGCGATGGAAGCGTCCCGGCGTGCTCCAACTGCGCAAAGGCGGGGGAGGTCTGCTTCGACGTTGATGGCCAGAATGCCGAGCTCTTGATTCCAAGGAAGTGAGTTGGGTGCTGTTGCACCGATCGAGACGGTTGCACATCCATCCAGCTTCTTGTTGACATGTGACGACAGCTTTGGGAACGCCGCCAGGGCCAGGATAGAGTGGCTGGAACAGATCATCAGAGACAGGCTTCCTGATGTTGACCTCAACCATGGGCCACAAGTCAACATGCGATCTGACCAGCCACTTCCCACTCACGTCGGTCATCAGGCGGGCGTCTCGCCCACCCGGCCGGCCGATGCTGCCTCCAGTTCCAACTTTCAACAGCCAAGGGAGAGTGGCCTGCTCAAGCGGACAGCCGACGTGTCCAACATGTCTGACCACGACGAATCCTTCCCTGAGAAGGCTCATTCCGTCGCCGTCGACTTGGGCATGCTGTCTCTGAACGCAGACTCGTCACAGAACCACTACCTCGGGTCGAGTTCCGGCCTGCTCTTTGCCAACCTCATTGGGGCCTCACCTCGGTCCGCAGAGTCTTCTTCAGTCCGCGACACCGGCTCTCGGAGCTTTACGCTCGAAGATGAGCCACTTCTCGAACCTGCACACAGGTCGTATGCACTGCACTACCGCGCCCTGCACCAGTTCTTGCGACAGGTAAGACCAAGTGTGCCTGATCTTGCCCCGGAAGATACAGTCTAATCGCTGACTGGTATGTAGAGCCTGCCCAAGAAGGACGAGGCGCTTCTCTTGGTTCATTATTACATTCGCTGTACCCATCCTGACTACCCAGTTCTCGAGCCAGACTCGCTTCTACAAGGGCTGGATGCACTATATGACTGCGCATCATCCACTCTCCCTGAAGATGACGGTTTCCGAAGTGGATGGCCGCGATCGTCCAAAGATTTCCGATGGAACGGGTGCCGTTTCGATCCTCAACAGCCCTGTGCTGTATCTGTACCCATGCCAGTGCTCGCCTTTATCATATTCATGGTCTTGAACATTGCTGCAATCGTAAGAGTCCGGGCTCGTGTCCACACACTATCGCCAGAGACCTTCTATGCAGCTGCCCTACACTTTTCCCAAGATTGCTTCTCCCACATCTCTCTGTCAACCATACAAGCCCTCACTGTCCTGTTGGTACACTGCCTGTTGATTCCGGCCGAGGCCAACATCTGGACTCTCACCCACATAGCTATGGCTCATTGCGTCGAGCTGGGCGTACATCGAGATCAACCCCCAGGCGCACACTTCGGGTGGGACCACCAACAGCTCCGGCGGTCCATCTTTCATACTATCTACTCACTTGATAGGTCGGTGCTGTTCTGTCTCATCTGTCCCTGGCCTGTAATGAGATTTCTAACACAAGGAGATAGATGCATTTCGTCGATCCAAGGGCGTCCTCTGGGTCTTCGTGATGAGACCTTCGATGTGAGATTGCCTGAGGTGAGGCAAATCGATCCTACCGACGACAGAATGACCCTTGGATCATTCCAGATGTCAGTCTTGACCTATTCCTCCTACCGCTTCAGGCTGGATCGCATAATCTCGGACATCAAGGAGCATCTCTACTACCTTCCGAGTAAGACTTTACAGAACTCGGTTAGTGTGAGCCCCGACTCCCACCAGACCAGAATCAGAACGAAACTAGATACATGGTGGGAGCAAACTGCACTTGGCTTGGGTGCTATTACTTCTAGTGGAGTTGGGGCCCGCCAGAAAACGATATGGCGGCTCAAGTTGGAGATCAGGTATAACCAAGCCCTAGTACTGTTATATCAGCCATCGCAAGAGATCCGTCACCCGTCGCAGGATCACCTGCTGCAGTGTTATGGCAGCGCCAGCTCAATCTTGGACAACTACCAACTCTTGTATGAGAACAAGGGGCTTTATCACGGATGGTTCACAGTGCAGAACATCTTCGCCGCGGGGGCTACGTTGGTATACTCCTTCTGGACTTCACCGGCCGTACGACGTGACGCAGATGGTGTGCAGCTGTTGCGCAGGTTGAGGACTTGTTCGAACCTGCTGAGTGCCGGAGGGGAGTGGTGGCCAAGCGCCAGGAAGGGCCTGGACAGTTTTGGCTCTGTTGTCGACCTGACAATCCAGAGACTGTATAACGGGGATGGGGGTGTGTCCAAACAGCGACGCCTGACAGCTCGAGGGGATCCCGTGAGCCCCAGAGTATCAAGCCTCCACGATGGCACTGCGCAAGGCGACGCGGTACACGCTGCCCACTATGAACCCCCTTCTTCCTCGACCATGGCTAATTTTTCCCAGCCGTGGGCCCAACCTTACGACTTCCATCAAGATACCGGCCCCGGCTCCTGGGCATCTACCTCAGAATACTTGGAGAACGACTCGCGACGCCAACTCTCGGCCATTCCAGATGAAAGCCCTCAAGTTGCGAGTGCCCCAGGGCTCTTTCCCGAAATCGAGGACTTTTTAGCCGACTTCAATCGATCCGAGTTCAGCTGGAGTTTTCCGCTGAGCGCCCCGCAGGAGAGCCCTTCAATTGGCGACGCCTGGGCTGCGGTTTTGTAGGAGGCTTGCTTAAATCTACGCCCCATTTGGGGTGCATTTAGCGAAATTCAACCCAAATTGCCCACGAGGAACAGAGCCGGGCTGGGGTGACCCGGAGCGGAGCACTCCAGCATCGCGTTGCTTGGCTCGGGGCCATCCGTGATATGGCGCATTCAATGATCCGGACCTATCCGGCCAGGGTTTCACCCCCACCAACATCCGTAGCATCGCGTTTGAAGGACCCGGCCGCCCTCAAAAGCTATCACATGCTTTATTATTAGAGATCAACATGGCCATCACAGGTTGAAAGGTTACAGATCACTCCGCTATCAAGCATCGTCACTAAATTTCAGCATGCACGCCCGACAGTGAGATCGTCCCGAGGCGCAAAATCGTTCGCCATGTTACCATTAGCGAGACGGTGGAGGTGGTGTAGAAATATCCGAACGCCAGCACCAAAGGTACAGGCAAGACGTCCATTTGCGACCCATACCTCATGGGTACCGGCCAGTCCGCTTGAACCGGTAAGGAAACCTCTCCTTCATCATCAATTTTGGGATATTTCAGAGAACGTCTACCTAACAGAAGGAAAGCAAAATGTGCTTGACTATGCCTCAAGACTTGAGACATTGGCCAAGATCCGACGGTCAGCGACTCGACCCTTGACCCTTTCGGAAAAAGTCCTGTACAGCCATTTGGACCTCGGTACGCGCGAGTGGTCTCTTGAGGATATCAGTAGAGGCAAGACCATCTTACATCTACGTCCTGATCGGGTCGCCTGCCACGATGCTACGGCGACGATGGCGCTGCTTCAGTTCATCAGCGCCGGCCTCCCAAGAGTGCAAATACCGACCACGATTCACAGCGATCATCTTATCGTGGCTGAGTATGGAGCCAGGGAGGACATGGAACGGGCAAAATCCGACCACAAGGAGGTCTATGCCTTTTTAAGCAGCGCGGCGCGCAAGTATGGCATTGGATACTGGAAGGCGGGAGCTGGAATTATCCACACCACTATTTTCGAGAACTATGCCGTTCCCGGTGGACTCATCATTGGCACGGACTCTCACACTCCAAATGCCGGGGGGATGGGCATGATGGGAATCGGTGTTGGTGGATCCGATGCAGTCGACGGCATGGCAGGCATGCCCTGGGAACTCGCGTGTCCGAAGGTCCTTGGCGTGCACCTGACCGGTCATCTACAAGGCTGGACCTCGTCCAAGGATATCATCTGCAAGCTTGCCGGTATCCTGACTGTCTCCGGCGGCAAAGGGAAAGTCATCGAGTTCTTTGGTCCCGGGACAGCAACCCTCGGGGCCACCGCAATGGCTTCTGTGTGCAACATGTCTGCCGAGGTCGGGTCTACTTCGTGTATATTCCCTTATTCCGAGTCCATGTCACGATATCTGGAAGCAACCAAGCGCCGCAATATAGCAAGACACGCTGACGCCTTTAAGACGGCTCTCTTGACGGCGGACGAAGCAAGCGAGCAGTACTACGACGAAGTCATCGAGATCGACCTGTCCTCTCTAGAACCTCATATCAATGGGCCTTTTACACCAGACTTGTCACATCCCCTGTCACAATTCAAGGATCATGTCGCCGAAAGCTCGTGGCCATCTACGTTGAGCTCAAGTATGGTCGGTAGCTGTACAAACAGTTCATACGAAGACCTCGAAAAGGCACGAGACCTTGTGCTTCAGGCGCGGAATGCAGGCCTGGTCAAGGTCAAGACATCGTTCCTGGTCAGTCCAGGGAGCGAGCAGATCAGAGCTACTGCCGAGGAGGCTGGTATACTCGAGGACCTTCGGCAGGCGGGTGCCACCGTCCTCAGCAACTCGTGTGGCCCTTGTGTCGGGCAGTGGGATCGAAAGGATGTGGATGTGAAGGGTGCCGAGCCCAACTCGGTCATCTCCAGCTTCAACCGCAATTTCACTGGCCGGCATGACGGCAATCCGTCTACTCATTCTTTCGTCACATCGCCAGAGCTGGCGACCACGTTTGCCTTTGCAGGTACTCTCGACTTTAATCCTTCAGTCGATTCCGTGGCAGTGGAAACCGATCATTCCAGGTCCACATTCCGCTTCGAACCACCCAAAGCCAACGAACTACCCGTATCCTTCTCTCCCGGCGAAGATTTATTCCAGCCACCGGCACTCGAACGGGCATCCGAGTTAGAAGTCATCGTAGACCCACACAGTGACCGCCTTCAGCTCCTCGAGCCATTCCCAGCCTGGAAAAGGGGCAACGCCAACAACATGCCCGTCCTAATCAAAGTAGCAGGCAAGTGCACAACAGACCACATCTCCCCAGCAGGGCCATGGTATAACTACCGCGGCCACCTCGAAAACATAAGCAACAACCTCCTCCTCGGCGCGACCAACGCCTTCCTTCCGGACGCGGACTCGATCCAGAATAAAGGGAAAGCCCTGGACCCTTCGACCGGCCAGCGCGGCACGGTCCCCGAGGTGGCGCGCAACTTGCAGTCCCGCAGCGAGCGCTGGTGCATCGTGGGCGACTCCAACTACGGCGAGGGCAGCTCGCGCGAGCACGCGGCGCTGGAGCCGCGGTTCCTGGGCTGCGCGGCCGTCATCGCGCGGTCGTTTGCGCGCATCCACGAGACGAATTTGAAGAAGCAGGGGGTGCTTGCGCTTACGTTTGCGGACCCGGCTGATTACGACCGGATCCGGGAGGGGGATGTGATTTCGTTGCCTGGTATTGATGGTGAGGAGGGGGATGGAGGGATGCAGGTTGAGAGGCTGGTGGTGATGGTTGTGCGCTCGCGGGATGGAGGTGAGTGGAGGGGTGAGCTGAGGCATTCTTATCATCAGAGGCAGATTCAGTGGTTGAGGGCTGGGAGTGCGCTGAATTATATCAAGGCTAATGCTCTGACGAAGGGGGGGTGACACGTATATCACATATGTTGTTAGAGTAGCAGCCATCCATTTTGAAGAAGTTAAGTATTTTGTAGCCGCTTTCACCTGCCTTTCTGATTGCCAATCTGTATGAATTGGCCAAGCTAGCCCATTTTTGCGCACAGGAGTGCTATTCTTATAGGTTTAGTGGTGTTGTTCTTAATCCGTAGACAACCCGAAGGCGTACGGTCCCTTCATACAGTGGTAAACGCTCAGAGACGGTCTGCAATGAATTGAGAGGCTTTGCAGTAGGGATCAGCTTTTTGAAATCAATAATTGGGAATGCGGTTTGGCCATCTGGGCTCTTTTCAGAATTGCTCATGGCTTTCTATTAATCTTACCTTGGTAAATACTGCAGAAGTAAAAGCGGCACCCCAATTGCACTACAATTGCGTACCTTATATTCCTCCATAAATATTTCTTGTAATCCTTTTCCATCTTCGATTGTCTCACGTCTAGTCTTAAACGTCTCTCAAAAACCTGCAGGGAGTTAACAGGCTGCGCAGTAGGTATGAGTCTTCTGAAATGGTCAGGAAGCCCCTTATTTCCCTTTGTGTTCTTTTCAGCATCACTGATCTTGTCCGGTGCCCTTTTTTCCTTGGCTAGAGCGCGTTGTAATCTAGACCGGCGGTAGAGATGTTCTGTTGGGAAAGAATAAAGTCAGCCTTGGGGTTGATCTGTTGACATTTACAAACGAAAACATCGCTGGTAAATATTCTTACTAGGGATCCGAAGCAAGAGCATAGTGTTGGCGAACAGGAACAGCAAAGCTTGGGACATCAGATAAGTAGGGAGAACGACCATCCCAAGAACCAACTTCCCAACATCTCCAACGGAAAAAGATTCAGCTCCAAGAGCAGTCCGAGCTGATGCAATCGTTCGGGTTGGTAGTTCAACGAGCAGGTACGCCGGCCAGAACAAGGAACTGTCCATCCAGTCCCTCCAGTATGCACGGGGTAAGACCTCAAAACTGAACTGAGACTTCAGAGCTGATGCACTGTATGGATCAGTGCCTCCCTCAACTAGGAAACTCTTCTCCCTGACATCGTGCGAGTACCGTTGAAGAGGTAATAGAATGACGTGGTTGACAAGACGCTTGACCGCGGAGAGGGTTGAAATAAAGGTGGCAGCACTAAACAACAACACGGCCGTGACTGCAAAGGCGGCGGCCGAGAACTTTGCAAGGGAGCGGACCAAATCATTTGTTGGCGCACCGTTCATGCTGTAGAAGCTTGCGGCGAATCCAAGAGGAAGGAATATGACGGTGACATATGTGAAATATGCAATGTTCTGTTCTCTCTTTGTCTCGAGATCTGACCGGATTTTCGCCTGGTAGGTGGCCAAGATCTCCCTCAGCTTGCGGATCCTGTCGCGGCTACTCTCGACGTCCCATCGCTGCCTTTCTGTTTGACTGCGCAGCTTGTTGATGTAGCCTCGGTATTTTCTTTCGTCATTGCGTGTCCATCTCGGTCTCTCTTGGCCCCGATCCTCTTCCCTCGTAGCCCATTTCGAAAGCGTGCTCAGAGAGGATGTCATGTCTTCTTCCGTTTTCCCCAGAAGCTCCTCGTATATCTGCCAATGGTCCGCCGACTTCGAATAAGCTTCTGTGTTCAGTACGGACAATATCATTTCTCCTTTCTTTAGGCCAAGCTCCTTCTGAAAATCCTCGAATATCTTGTTGGACGCATTCAACATAAGACTCAACATGTATTGGAGAAGCTGCAGCTCCAGGACCTTTCGCTGCCAAGAGTGCTTCTTGTTGCCCAGTCTAGGTGTCCACTGCTCTGGAACCCCGTCTGATCCTGATCCCAGCTTGAGGCCAGGAACGTATTGAATGAAGTGACACGTCCAATAGCGGTCGAAGAAGTCGCCATCAAACCGGAATCCTATTGCTGCGCGTCGAAGCTCTTTAGTTATGCCTCTGGGCCAAGGCGCTTTGATTTGATCCGGGATTCCTTTGTGGAGTGGTTGACTCTTATCAAATAGCACCCAGAAACACATGTGAAGCTCCGTTTGCCAGGTGTTGAGGACCATGGTGGTATCGTCCCAGAGCTGGTTGTCGTACGCTGCATGTCGGTCGAAGAACAAGGAAATGGCCGGCTTCTCAGCTTCAGTACTAGCTAGCCAGCAGAGGAAGGCTGTCTGTGAGTCGGAGCGTGCAGGCAGCCACAGGAAACGCTTTTTAGCATCGGCTGCCGATCGCGCCTTGCTGATCAGATCCAAGAGCGTCTTGTTGAGCTGAGGGCTTGAGGGAGAATCTAGAAATGCGCCAATGTCTCCTTTTCCACGTCTCTGCCGCCGCCGCTTTTGTTTGGGTAAATTTGCCACCAAGCCATCCATGCTAATGTAGCCGTTCTTGTCGCCTTGGGACTCCAAGTCAAAGTTGAAGGTGAACTCATCCTCCCAATAGAGGCGCCACAGCTCATTGGCAGTGATTGAGTTGAAGGACCTGAACATAAGCTTGTTGAAATCACTGTTCAAATCGCTTTTTAATCGGTCGACCTCGAGATGGACATCGAGGTCCTTGACCAGCAGAAAGTCTGGGTAGTTGTAGAGCCACTCTTCGTCCAGAGTTGTGATACTGCTCGCATCTATCATGCGATTGAAGGGCATGGATTTCTTCATGACCGTGGAAGCGAGCTTTTTGTCGAAGCGGCCGTCTGCTCCTAAGGGGGCTCCTGTCAACAGTCTCAAGTCGTTCGCGTGGGGATAATTTGTTGAGTTTTGCTTCTTCAACTGTGCCAGAATCTCGGTGAGCAAATCCACCGCCCCACGCTGAAATTGGTCGCCCTTGACCTTATTCGGATTTTTATCTGGAGAATTCTCAAATCGGAATGCTGTGTGATTTTCTTTGGCGTACTTCAAAAGAACAGAACAGGCTTCAAATCCAACATGGTAATAGTAATCTCTGTCCCGCTCATATGAAAATGTTGTCGGCTCTCGGCTTGAAACGTCAATTTCCCCAGGAATGAAAGCATTGCGGTCGCTGGCCTGAATAAGGGCCTGCACGGAGTGTTTGAGTAGCTCGGCAGGCTCTCTCTTGTCGATAGCAAACCCCTTCAGCGCAGCCACTACTCCCAAGGCAGATCGCAGTGGGCTCTGCCACACTATGATCTGCCATTCTTCTTGGAGAGCCTCCTCATGATGCTTCTGCGATTTGATAGTCCGTTCCCAGAGCTCTCGGAATGATTCTTCGAGATCGAAGAAACCCAACTCATGAGCGTAGAGGAGGGCAGTATCCCGACTGTGAAAGAAGAAACGGGTTTCTCTCGCTGACCGAGTCACTGCCAGCATGCGCTCCTGTGAAGCATCATTTTCAACCGTGAAGCGTTGCAGCACTGCTCTCTGGACCTCTTTAGGCTGGAGACGTCTAGCTTTAGACTCGAATACTGCAAATAGATCTCGGTTCCGTGCACCCTTCGACGTGGTCATCTGAGGAGAGGATTCTCCGTCAGATGGCAGAGATTTTATGTAGGAGATCCAGCGGTCTGTAGAACTCGTCCCTTCAGTTGACGAATTGATGTTCGACTTGATCAGGCTCCAGAATTTGAGAGACCAGAATTTGAGAGAGTGGAGTTCAGTCAGCCCGTTCCACAACCAGACATGGTCGTCGAGACGAAATGTATTTAATCCGTCTTCACTTGCATGACGCCATGCGTAAGCCTTTCGCTTGTCCAGATCGTCAAGCTCGTGAATCCAGTAAGCCCAAACATCTCTCAAGAGAGCCATATAAACTTTCAGTCTCTCATCCTCCCTGAATACCTCATCCTCTACTGGCTGGATGTTGTAGATCTTTTGGAGCCTTTTGATATATGCTATGACTTTCAGGACTTGGAATGGAGTGTCCGTGATAGCATCATCCGGCTGCCATGATTCACTGTTATTGGGCATGATTTCGCCACTGACCCAGTAGTTGGCGGCAAAACAGCCGGAGCCTAAGAGACTCTTGGTGTCTGCAAGCTTGCACCACGGCTTTCTCACCCATTCGAGCCACCTGATGTGCCCACGGCATGCTGCGTCGATTCTTTCTTGGAGTGCTGCGATATATGGCGTGCGCTTGACAGATGACAATTGCTCAAGTACACTGATGAGGAACTTGAATGCAAAGCTAATTAATGAGTTTCAGCGACTGTTGAATGGTCTCAAAAAAATATATGGAACTCACAAGCTCGCTGAAGTACAAATCCGGTGACCAGATATGTCACCACATGTGAGGGCTAGCGGGACTTCGAGGCCAACTCCCTCTGATCTTCCCGTTGAGTTCATACCGCTTGAGGTGCCTGTACCTTTACTTGCATCTGATTCAGATTCTTGTCCTTGGTATGGAAGACGTGGAACCGAGAGAGGGATTGAGCACACCGAAAGGATATGCTCAGTGTGGCGCCATGTAAGATATTCAATCGAGTTGGTGGGAGAGAACCCCTGAGACGGCTTTCCCGTACTGTCCGTGGGGGACTTCGTATGCTGCTCATCATGGCCCTTCAGGGAAGTCTGACTGTCAAACAGCGAAAGGTTGCAGATACAAACATCAATGCCGGAGTGTCCCCAAAGTTCTTCTGTTTCCGCGGCGAGCATGGCGGTAACGTCGGCAGTTGCAGCAGGAATGAGAAAGTTCCTCCAATCTACCTCTTCTTTCGGCACGGATAGCATCTTGTAAGCAACCGTAATTTCGAGCATGCTTGAACTGCTTCCACGAGGGCCGAGGCTCCTTTTCCATTCCATACGGCCAGGTCCATTTCGTATCTTTTGTGCAGTCCCGTCCACAAATACGCTCATTATAGAGACGACAGCGTGGGGGTTCTTAGCAGACCACGTATCAGACATGTGCCTTGTACGCCACAAGCCGTCGTCACTGAGAGGGTGTTTGCCTTCTTTTGGCCTGGGTGCTGGCATTTGCTCAGGGTAGGAATCGCTGGCACGGGTTGCCTGGTCACCTTTCTTGTTATCGTCTCCACTTGTGTCTGCATTCTCAGTGCTGATAACATTCGCCGTGATCCAACTGAAATCATTGGGTCCTAATCCTCGGATATAGCTCTGGCTTCCACGTCCGTTGTAAGAAGGTTCTTCGAGGTAGTCGAGGTCTCTGATGAGCATAGAGAGGTCTGATCCAAAACCAAAGTCTTCGATTGGTGAAGAACCAGTGTTTTCGACAACCATCTGCTGAAAGACAGTATTGTTCTTCACCAGCCACTGGTATGACAATCTCGCACTGATGTCGAGCTCTGATACTTCCCCTGTACCCGCAAAGGTTAATACACGATCTTTCCTTCTAATACTGATCCTTGCCTGATTTCGTACAAACCCAGTCGAATACACTTGGAAACCACTACTCGGACTTGGAGAAAGACAGTTGTACTTACACTCATATCTTGGCCATCTCCAATTGACCCATTTCATATTGGGGGTTGTATCTAGCAAAAAAGCCCGCTCCACATGCAGGCTGAGACCAAAAGATCGGAAGAGACTACCACCATCGATGCTGAGAGAGTTCAAGTCGTCAGCTCTAGGGACAACTTGGTAGGGCTCTTTGGTCTGCTCGTGGTCGAGTGAGAATAGTCCAGAGTTTCCTGCGCCAAGAAACTGCGTAATCTGTACGATATTTCCATCGCAGGACACAGATGCTGTCGTCCCTTGATCTCCAAAAGAAGCATGGCATTCATTATTTGACGCATTCTGCCATATGCCGCAATGTTTGTCCTTTGGCTCAAATGGTATATTCATCGGTCGGGGCCCTGCGGCCAGGCACGATTAGCCGTGGTGCCGGGTAAGGAGAAAAGGAAATTTCACTTACTCTGAATCAAGTATTGGAAGTCAGGGTCAGTTTCTGACGGAACGCTTTCCACCCATAAGCCAAGCTTGTCCCGAAGAGAAGGGTTGAATGTGGGCGGAGCCTCGCTGCCGCTTGCAGTAGGTGTAGCATCAGAGGAGCCTGACGAGTCCATAGCTGACGCTTCCAAGGTTCCAGATGTTCTGTTGCAAGGTGAGGAGAAGATAGTAGCAGGTACCTGGGGTGCATCGAGCAAAAGATTTCAGAAACTTGCCCCTTGAGAAGTGGAGGCGCAGAACGGTCCTTGATCAGGTATGAAATCTGCAAGCCGGAATCTTCGAGCCAGAGCAGCCTTTTAACCCGCATCGGAACCATATTTCAGGTAGCCAATTCTCGAAGTGCAGCTGAAAGTGATATTGTGGCTGGAAGCGTCCCACACCGACGAGAGGCGGACGTGCCCGCCATTGGTCTGGTGGCCATTTGATAAGACTCCAGGGCTGCCGTAATTAAGTGACTGTTACCCATTGGTCCATGCATTGTGATGTGCGACGCTGTGCAACCCACGAGTGTCGAAAAGATCGAAAACTCAGAAAGTGGAGATCGCAAACGAGGAGACGGCGAGAAACGTGGCTGCTTACATACTTGAATGTGCAACGGACTGCAATATTGAATCAATTGTGGCCGAGTTGATGAAAAGTGCAGGTGGTGCATGTGACACGGGAGAAGGCGCCAAAACGCAAGGAAACACACACAGGTGCCTGCATTTGGGCAGTAGATGAAATGACTCTAAAGGTTGAGAGAGTACTTACCTAGGCACGGAAAATCGAGGTTTAAAGCCTTGGAAATACGTGATAGTGGGAAAGAAAACGTCCGGGCTTACTTAAGCCGCATCGAATGTTCTTAATAACTACTACAGCGCCGAGGCAAAGCTCAAGGATCGATTAGGTATACTAGTATCTTAGAAACAATAGTAACTTGGACATATAAGACTTTATCTACTATAAATCTTTCTTATCTATTATATATATAAATATCTACTATTTACTAAGTTATTAAACTATCTTTCGTAGCTTATATAAAGAAAATATTAAAAAAGACTTTAAAAAAGTAAAGTTAAAATTAAATTTTTAAAAGAAATATGAAAAAGAAACTTTAAAGATAGTATTAATAATATAAAGATATTTAAGAATTTAAAAACTTAAAAGACTTATAGTTTTTAAATTTAAAAGGTTAAATATAGCTAGACTTAGCTAAGTAGCTAGTAAATAAGTAACTAGCTAAAGTTAAATATAAACTACTTATAACTTTTAAAGCCCTTAGCGATTTTCTACAACTCTTTATTAAAAGCTTCCTTCCCTTCTTCCTTCTCTCTTAGGTAAACTAGGTATTATTTAAAGTTATATAGTATAAAGCTAGATTTAAAAACTTGACTTATTTTATATCTATTTTACAATTATTCTTAAATAATTAAAAAAAACGTTAAAAACATTAAAAGATTGAAATTATTAGCATTAAGAAGATTTAAATAGTAAAAACGAGAACCCAATAGTATTAGGTCGTCGCTCTGCTAGATGCCGCCGAAGGCACATTTAACACCGTAAAGGAAAAGAGGGGAAGAAAGTTAAATGGTAGCTCGGGGCCAAAAAACAGATTTTATACGCTCTAATCAAAGGGGATATATACAATATAAAGTAAAAGAAGAGATTAAGATTGTTATTCTAAAAGCTTAAAAATCTACGCGGCAATACAACTGCTTATATAGCCTATTGGTAGTAGGTTTTCCCTACGCCTTAAAATATACTTCTTTTAAACCTATTGCATATACGGCGGGCAATAGGGCAATATAACTAAAGCAACTTAATTAAAAACTTTAAG